>APFE031575333.1:3150-15745 GCA_000404065.3 Pinus taeda | reverse complement strand
TATAACAGTTGCCCCCTAAAGCATGAGGTCGTAAATATTCTGATGTCGGGTGAAATGCTTTATCATGAGGATCTGAGGATTTTCGAACTGGAAGGTGACCTGTAATAAGATACAATACAATACATTATCTTCATATTATTTTCATGATTTAACTGAGGCGGTCATTCCCATGCTCAAGTTTATAAATTCATTTTCATGTACATAGGACAGAAAATCGTCTACTGTTCCAGACTGGTGATTCTTGTAGAGCCATCATCCATTAGCTTGGATGATCATCCGTGTAGCTATGGAGTACATTTGATGTCTTTATTTTCCTAAATATATTGCAGCCCGAATGGATGAAACTAGATCCAAGGTCTTCAAACTCGTTCAATCTTCACCCAGTATACAAGTCGATCCATGTGAAAAGATGTTCTGGAGTTGAACATGGAAAGACATCACCCGATTACTAGCCAATGATGTAAGTTGTTAACAGGTGCAAGAGGAATCACCGATAATGATAATGACCCTCAAGGTACTATAGTGTAGTTCACGTGGTGTGAATATATGAGTCAATGTCGAACACCACGCAAAATCTTTTGGTCAAAGGCCATTGATGTAAACCTGTCACCGGAAGTGAGAAACTTGCCATTGAGGCATGCAAGCTTCAAAGTACTGAAAGGGTTGTTCCTAAGTCAAATTCTTGGATAATGATCTGATGTCAACAAGAAGTGACCCACCATAGGAGGGCCTTAATGAATCCCACATCTATGACATGAAACGAAGCAAATTATTTTGTGGAGGTGAAAACGATCTGATGATACAAGGTTCAGGAATGGTGGTCATGAAAAATGGAGAGTGAAGGTATCGCAGTAGATGAGGTGTTAGCTGGGTTGGTAAATTCTCTGAGTGACTTCTCTTGAACATATCAGCAACACTGAAATGGATTGGTAGCGTTAACCCCAAAAATGGATGGTACGGAGGGCCAATGGTGATGTGACCGGTGAACAGAATAACCTAACCTGACTCAATCATGGTGATGGAGTGAAAGTGTCATGTTCAAGAGCGACCTACTACCAATGAAGTTCTTCAAGTTTTCTTCCCTTTTTCCCCAGTCATTGCTGACCAGTACCTCTTTATTTTTTCAGCTTGAGGAGGATAACATATGCTTGTTCTATAATTTTCCCTTCGAGCAAACCTATCGCTATGTTTTAGCGAGCCTAGTGATAGTGAAACTCGCTCTTGTCCAGATGGACAAGTTTGTCGCTATTGTTTTAATGAGTTTAATGACAAAGATAACTCGGTCCTTTTCATGTTTAGAGAGTTTGAAAAGGGACGAAAAGGAAAATCCAACAGTTCTTTTTCATGGCATAATCCCTTAAGTCCGAAAAAGTATAAAATAATACGAAAGGGATGACTTTTCGATAGTTTTAGCAAGCCGAAAAAGACAAGCACTCGATATTTCCTCGAGCCCAAAAAGATTAAAATTTAGAGGAGCGATGGTGCTTCCCTTTACTTTAACGAGCTGGAAAGGCCAGCAGCTCAACAATCTTTTCATATTTTACGAGTCTAAAAAGAGCTTAAAAGAGACTCATTTTTGAGGAACGAGTGGTGTTTTCGTGTAGCAACTGGTTCCAGGTAAGTTTGGAACTTCTCAAACATGGAAATGTAAAAAGGGTGGCTAACAGAATCACTCGTCGCAATTGTTCCTCAAAAGGGTAAAAAATCAAGTGGAGGCGTATGATCGGCTAAAAGAGTGGAGGTGACGGTAAGAACATGACCAAGGCTCAAAAGGCTGATAGCAATGCAATCACAAAGGTTATTTACTGAAAGGCAGGTTTATTTTTGAATAATCTTGAACCTTGTGCCAACATGTGCTCAGTGGTGGGTTTATTTTTTAATGAGCTTGAACCTTGTGCCAACATGTGCTCAGTGCTAGGTTTAATTTTTAACGAGCTTGAACTTTGCGGAAACATTGCTCGCAATAATAGTCAGAGATATTCAATTCACCATTAACACTATGTTCTTTTGATAGTCATACTACCTATTCAATTTCTCCATCAAATTGATTAGAAATGTAAATACATGCTTGAAAAAAGGAGTTAAAAACCAACATCTTACTTGAATTACGTGAACAGTAACATAAAAGTAATTTTTCCTCTCATTTTTACCATTTCATTCAAATTTGGGATTGTTGGAGCTCTGGAGGTGTTTTCCCCCTTGATTTCATCAGCTGATTTAGGGAGATTCAGTGGACTATTTTTGGCGCCGTTTGGATCAGGTAGGAGCTAACCCTGGGCTCTTCAATTGCATTCTTTCCTTTTCTAATTCTGAGCAGTTTTTCCTGTTTTTCTGGGCCTTAGGGGTTTGAACAATTCATTCTCTCCCCATCGCACCTGGTATGCATCAAAAAGTGTGATGCATGCTGAGCTAGCCATTGGCCAGTCAGTATGCATCCCACCATTTACATAGGTAAGGTGCAATTGGCACAGAAGGAGAAGTTTATGCACTACTTTTCATGGAAATTTTGCCCGTTTTTTCCCAAATCAGGATCCTAATTCTTCTCTTGTTTGCTTTTCAGTGATTGATCGGATCAAGATGGTCTTTACATGGCATGAACACGAGCATGAATAGGAGGATATGATTGCTTTACATGATCTAGGCACGGTTACTGCATTGCAAAACTGTGGCTTGCTCAAATTCTTCCGCATATCTAGCATGAGACAACAAATCAATTTGTTGCAATATCTTCTCGATGCATGGGATCCTACCAACCAAGTGTTATAGATTAGAGGTAAATCCATCCCTTTTGATAGTTGAGGATATCTACTTCTTGACTGGGTTATCGAGGCGTGGGTGCCCCTCTCTCACTATTAGGATCCACCCATGGGGGTTAATCTGTGAGGGATTATATTCGCCAGTTCTGTAGAGATGGATTTCAGCTGAGCAGGGATGGAAAGATCAGTATTCGAGATGTCACTGACCGGTCCTTGAGGACTATTTTATGCACCTTTGCTAGATTGGCTGGTAGCGCAACTCTTTATTTGGCCAACAGGTCCTATATGCAGTATGCCCTTGAATGCCTTGAGCCAAAGGTATTCAACTAGTGTGATGCAGTAGTTCCGGTTATAAAAGAACATCTTTCCAAGGTGAAGAACGGAAGATCCAAGAACTTTGGTTATGGTTTTATTTTGATCTCTTTCACCTTGGAGAGGATTCCACTGATGCAGCCACAATATATTTCACTTAGACTACTAGCACTGAGGGAACCACGGATGCAAAGATGGGTCAATCTGATGGCCAGACATGCTAGTCAGTCGCAGATTTCATTCCCTGATGCCTTCTTTGAGTGGTTCAACCGTCAGGAGATGGTCTTCGCTGAGTATCCATATGCTGGGATGGATTTATGAGGTGACCCAGATTTGGCGTTGCCAGCTGGTGAGTAGTGGGGTGTTATAGGTAAAAGGATCCAACAAGACCTATGTTATTGTTTTTATAATGTTCTTGTGTTTTTTAAATGTTATCAATACGAATCAAACCCATATATTTGTGTAGATATCGGACTAGTGCGACCAGTAGTGCGCCGAGGGTAGCAGATGCCATTCCAGTAGGAGAGGTTGTAGGGAGGGTTGTCCTTCGCGATTTGGACATAGCGGATATCCTTGCAGTATTGCAAGATCATATTGAGGGTCTCACCCTTGGTATTCAGGATGTGAGGACTGACGAGTTACCTATGAGATTACAGTGCCATACCACTGGCGTGCTGAGTCGATGGACTAGGCTCTTGCATATGATCGCACAGGTGGTGACTTGTTTTCACCAGCACCATTAGTCTAGAGTGCTTTCCTGCATTTTTGAGTTTTTGGGTCATATGACCAATTTTTGTCCTAGACATAGAACATTTTGTAAAAAACTATAAACAGTTATATGTATTTTTGATTTTCAGAGTTTTATTCTAGTTAAGTTATATGATCCTAATGCAAATGTTGATTGAAATTCTTTTTCCTTTATAAATGTTGCAAATGTCTTCTAACACATAATTTGCTAATGAATCAGTTAATGTGTTTAAGTTTATGGAAATGTGTTGATATTGAATAGAATCAAACTGCCTTTCCAAAATCTTGACCCTTAGGAACATATGATAGATAGTTGGATTCCGAATGGAATAGATGCTAGTAAGATGTAGGATGACGAGTTGTGAGTCTAATCTGACAACAAGTCGGCATATGCCATGTCCGATGGCATCAGAGATAAGCTCCATCAATGTGTTGTACTCAATGATGTTGTTTGTTGACCGACCAATACATACCCCTCTAAAACTCACTAACTCGCTGCTTGGATCAAAGATGGCCCAAACTATAGAAGATAGGTTCCGCGTACTATGACTAGCTCTGTCAGCATATCCAACAAATGATTCCAATAGGTCCGACATCTACAACAAATGCAAAGTGGATTACCTAACCAAAACGATCACTCTTGACAAAAACAAAAATGTAACAAAAGCATATAAAGAGATTACTACACTTAATCAAGCATAGTAATGCTTAAGATACAACCTGTTTTGGGGTTACGAGAGTGGAATCCCATCATAATATACTAGCTCGTAGGCTCCTTTTGCTAATACTCGCTTAACAATGTAGAGACCCATCCATAATGGTTTGAACTTACCTGCTCCCAATTTATCGGATTCTTGATCATAAAGTAAGACTAGGTCACCTTCCGAGAAGACATGGGGTTTGACATTTTTGTCAAATTGCACCTTGACTCATTTCTTATGAGCTTTGTTAGCCAAAGCAGTGTCAAGATGGGTTTAATCCAATTGGATTAGTTCCAAGAAATGAGCCTCTTCCTCTGAAGTTCCTGGGAGAAGGTCAACTACAAGCTTGAGAGATGAAATTTCACACTGAATTGGTAAGACCGCTTCCATGCCATACACCAGCTGAAAGGGTGTAAATCTGATTACATTTCTCACTAATATCCTATATGCCCACAAGGTTGAGTACAAGATTAGGTGCCAACTCCGTTTGTGGACTCCAATCATCCTTTGCAGCATGCGCTTTAGGACTTTGTTGATGGCCTCAACATGTCCTTTATCTTGGGGATAATACATAGTAGAACTGTCGTGGGACAATCCTAATTTTGCAGCCAATTCAACCATCATGTGATTGCAAAAATGCGATCCATGATCTGTGACTATAGCCTGTGGAACACCGAATCTAGAGACTACACAATTGAAAAATAAAAGAGCACTCGTTTCGCCATTGTTGTTTAATATAGGCATTTCCTTGACCCATCTTGTAAAATAGTCAACTACAACAATGATATACCCATGCCCCTCAGCCGAGGTGGGGTTAAATGTCATGAAATATATGCCCCATTTGGCGAATGGCCCAACATCAACTACTGGATGCAGAGGTGCGGGTGGTAGTCTAGTTTTGCGATTGAAGATTTGCAAGCATGGCAACTTCTAAATGTGATTATGCAGTCTTTGAATATAGTAGGCTAGGAGTAACCCGCTCATAAGATATTTTTCACTGTAGCGTAACCAAATTGATGCCCCCCACATGTGCCTGAATGACAATCATTCAGGACTTTTCAGCCTCCTCATGGGTGAGGCACCTTTGCAAAACTGTATCAATACCTCGACGGTAAAGTGTATCACCGATGATCATGTAGTATTTTTCTTGGTATCGAGTACGTTGTTGTTCAGAGCGAGAGGTATTAGGCCTAAAGGTTTGGGTTTGGAGATAGATTATTATATCTCCATACCACGAACCACTTGACGATATCAAAAACAAATATTCATCCACGATTGATGCTTTGGATGTTGAATCGTTGGACGACAATGGGAGGTCACATAGTAACTCCGCGAAAATTAGAGATTTCTTTGATTTGGATTTTATGAATACCAGATCAAACTCTTGCAAAATGGCTATCCATTTCGAATATTTGCCCCCTAGTAATTGACGTGATAGAATGTAAGTCATAGGGTTGCAATCTGACAAAATGGTAGTTTTGCGAAAGAGGATATAATGTCGAAATCTCTGTACTGCTTGAATAGCTACTAGAGCCAGCTTTTCAACATAGGAGTACTTGCTTTCTTTATGATTTAAGTTTTGAATTAAATAATAGACAGGATGTTCGATTCCATTCTCTTCTTGTATTAAAACCATTGCGATGGTTGTATCTGCTGCCGCTAGATACAGCTTAAATTCTTTTTGATAGTCAGGAGCATACATTAATGATGCTTTTATTAGGAAATCCTTTAGATCATTAAAGAAAGCTTGCGCAACCTGATCCCAGTTGAAGGGCACTTCTTTTTTCAAAAGACGTGTATAATCTTTAGCAAGTTCAGCATAATTTGGAATGAATCTCCTTAGAAAGTTTGGTTTTCCTTGGAGTTTCTGAATCTGAAGCAAATTTGAAGGTGGAGGCATATCGATGATTACCTGAACCTTACATGGGTTGAGTTGAATCCTGTCCTTAGAAACTATGAAACCAAGTAAACGACCAGAACCGACACAAAACACACACTTGTGTGGATTGAGTCGTATTTTGTAGTGTCAACAACATAGAAATATAGCTCTCAAATACTACGGATGATTAGTCAGCTTTCGCGAATGACCTGGTATATCATTGAGATATGGTTGAACGATGTGTTTGATGTCGTGGAAGGCATAATTCATTGCCCTTTGAAAAGTTGCCCCTGCGTTCTTTAAACCGAAAGGTAGTTTGCAGTACACGAACGTGCCCCACAAAGATATAAATGCAGTCTTCAACTGGTCCTCTGGGTGGATTTTTATTTGATTATATTCAAAAAATCCATCCATAAATGAAAATATTTTGCATCCAGCACATTCATCAATTATCTGGTCGATGAAGGGTGTAGGGTAGTTGTCCTTTGGACAAGCTTGATTTACAACCCTGTAATCAACGCACACTCTAATTGTTCCTTGCTTTTTCATCATAGGAACAATATTTGATACCCAATCAGTTAGAGGAACTGGGTAAATGAAACCAACATGTAAAAGTTTTTCAACTTCTACCTTGATGGCAGCGGCTTTCTTCGGGTGAACCTGCCGAAGCCATTGTCATACCGGTTTGACATCTGGATACATCTTGATTTCATGTTCAACTATGCTCAGGTCAATGCCTGGCATTTCTTCATATGACCATGCAAAGACATCTATGAGTTCATGAAAGAGAGCACAATATATTTCCATTTCTGAAGAAGAGCAAGATTTGCCGACATGAATATTCTCTACAACATTAGGTTTGGTCGAGATATTTATGGGGATAGTTTCTTCAATATTGGACATATTTCACTTGGAATCCACCGTATTTATAGTTTTTGATAGAAAATAAAAAAATGAAGGATGATTAAGGTCGCTGGAATAATCTTCGTTGTTATCTTGAAGATGGGAATGATGGTGGTAATCTTCCCATGGTGCCTCTCCTATCATCATTGACTGAATGATTCCTTCGTCTGTAGAATGTACATGTGACCAAGGATCTAAAGAGGTGCCATATTCTTGAGACCTATCTATCCAAACACTCGGTGAGAATTGATTTGGGTTTGCCACCCATGCAAAGAAAATTGATTGCTACAAAATTTCTATTGGGCTTGGAGGCAATACCTGGCGCTGATCCATGCTAACAAAATGTTTGGAAATCTTTTGAATATTTGTAGATATAGAAGACACAATATTACAAGTTTCCACCATGGCCACTTCCACCAGATTACTCAGAGGCGGTAGGGAAAAAGTACCCATTAGGGCAGGGTCTTTTAGGAGGCCTACTCTAGCATTTTGAAGCGATTGAGAGCTTCCATGGATCATTAGAATGCTTCCCATAACTTGTGAACTATTGGGGAGAAAGGTTTGTTGGTCAATGATTGTAATTCCACCTTGGAAGGGAAATGTAATCTTTCTAAAATAAGTTGACACAACAACATCCATAGCATAAATCCAGGGCCTTCCCAGTAGGATATTGTAATCGAGGTTTCCATCGATAACTTCAACGTCAATTTCTACTGTCTTGCCCCCAAGTTCAACTTGCAAGTTATTAGAATCCTGTACGGCATATATGTTCGTCCATCTAATGCTTTTATTGTCATTGATGATCTTGACAAGGGTGGTGAGCCTAAAGTTTTCTAGCAACTCATTGACATAATGCAGGTAGATGCCCCCTCATTAATGATTGTTCGATGAATAGTTTTGTTGAGAGATTTTTCCTGTACGAGGAAAGCGAGTTGAGACGGTAACTGAGGTTTGTATCCTTTATGATTAAAGTCCCCTAGATTTGAATCCATTGGGTCAATCCCACCTACTACTGATAATAAATCTTTCTTTTGGGAGGGGGAATTTTGCAGTACTTCAAATGTCGACATAGCAGATGGTGATTGGGCCAGATCCTCTACTATATTATAATTATGTGTTGCTCAAGCACGAGGATTAAATGTCGATTTGTGTACTACCCCCTTCGGCGGCTTTATTGTTAGCTCAGGAATGATGGGTGGCACAACTCCAAACGAAGTTGTTGTCGAACTACTAGGTTGATCTGTAGCCTTGTTGTTAGGCATCTGTGGATTCCCATAATCTTTGTTCCTTTTTGGTATCAAAGCATCATTTTGTTGTTTTGAAATGGACAACATAAGCACTTGGGATGCGGAAGCATTGTCGATAATAACGAGATTATTTTTTGGGTTTGGAAACGGATCAGTCAATACCATCGAGGTACTTGGTTTCTTGAAGAACTTCATGACCTCAGCTCGATGCAGAAAATATCTCATATAATGGTCCTCATCACATATGAAACATGGCTGATTAGGTTTCTTTCACCCAGTAGGGTTTCTAGAAGGTTTCTCAGGAGTCGAATCTTCGTGTTTCTTCTTTATTTTTTTCCCTTTCTTCTTGCCCCCTGGTTGATTCGGTTCTTTACCTTTGTCCGATGACATGGCATTAGCCTCCGAGGCAGGAAGTTTGTCATTTGCTTTTTTACTAGAAACTGCAAGGGATTTACTAGTTTGAGCCTTTGCAGTTTGTGTACTTGAGGTGCCAATCACGCCATTGCCGGCGTGAGAGTCCCTGATTGATTTAGGAGGGGGAGGAATGGAAAATTTTGGTCTAAGAGCATCAGGAATTTTTTCATAGAGCATGCCAGACTGAGTATAGATCAAGTCTAGATATTGTGCACGAGCAATGACTTTCTCTTTAGTGACAACTCCTCCCTTGGCGACATCTTCTGTAATAGAAGGTAACAATGACTTAATAAACCATTCAACTAGAAGCTGATTAGGAACATATGTCTTTTCCATTTGACAACGACATCACCACTCATGAATATGATCAGATATGTGAGTGGCTATTATTTGTTTAAAATTGGTAAGGAGCTCTGTTCCTGTTTCGTACCTTATAGGTAACTGAAAATGGGTTAAAAAGGTGGAGGCAAGGGTGCTGAAGTTATCGAATGAAGCTCTAGGCAATTCGATGTACCATTTCGCTATTGGACCAGTTAGTGTTCACTAAAAAAGGCGAAGCCTAATTGAATCATCATTGAGGGTGTTGGACGAACACAACAAATGAAAGGTCATTACATGAGTCAATGGATCTTCTCCTGGATTTCCATTGAATTTAGGAATATCTAACGAAAGTTTATGAGGAATCTCTAGCCACCAAGGGGCATAAGAAATTGGATCATTTGTTAGCCGATTCAAATCTTGTAATTCTAAAGTTGCTGCGAAAGGAAACTGTTGATTCAGGTTTGGCGAAGCATACCCAGGATAAGATGGGATTGCCTGAGTAGTGGGTCTTTGCATACTAGCACAAAGTATTTTATGCTAATAACTTTGATAAGGTTGATGGGCATAACCATTATAATATGATTGTTGGTAACTGTTTTGAACATACGGTTGCCCATTACCTGCAAAGCTTTGTTGCTCAATTCCTCGGTAAGCTTGCTGGAATTGTGGTTGCTGATATTGTACCAGCCATGGTTGTTGGACCATTTGCTATTGTCCAATACTGGATGTTTGACCAAGATGAGGGGTGATAGTACCTATTTGAGCCTGAGTCACATTAGTTAAGGAGCCACTAATTTGTGGTTGTGATTGAGTCGTGGAGACAAGAGGTTTTTGTATTATGACCTGAGAGACTTGAGGTTGACATACAATAGACAGTGCTTGAACTTGCGACACTGTCACAATAGCAAGTGTAGTGGGAATGTTCAACACAGGTTGACTTGGTTGCATTGAATATACAACTCTTGGCTGTTGAGGTAGTATTGGTACCCAACCACTGGATGCAATTCCAGCTTGACCCGAATTTTTGTTGTGAACTCTCATATGGTTGCTCTCGCGGAGGGAACAATGAAAAGGCATACTATCCCCCATATGGCGGCAATCCAGTGTTCAAAGGGTAAATTGGTCTTCGGAGACTAGACCGCCCAAATTGATACTAATGTGAAGGATCAATTTGATGAGTCTCAACATAAGAAATTCCAGATAAGATTTCAAATGAACAAATAGGAACAGACCATGCTATCAAAATAGTCCCTGGGTGGACTCCATCTAGTGGTTGAGAAATAATTGGGATGGATGGTATACCAACGAACATTGTCCGAGTTGCAGTAGGAAGCTCTGCTGCTACTGTATCAGATGACATAGTCATAGATGTTGATGGTTCAGACATATCTAGTCTATCCAAAGATTTCCTAGTGGTTGGACAGGAACTTGCAATGAAGGATGATTGAAAGGACTAACTTCAGTAGTAGAAGGATATAAGTGGATCCCAGTTCCAAAATGCAATGGGGTACTGGATGGAAGATCCTCTACAATCTCTTCTATAGCAATCAGTTCAGGTGGAAGAGGTAGAATGTCAGGTCTATAAAATATTTCCAGTGCTAAAGAAGGTATAGACTCTGCAACGACATATATTGGAGGGGTGACACCTTCCGAATTAGCCCTAGATGGAGTTGGTTTAACAATAGAAGTGTTTACTATTACACTAGGATCAATTCTAATGTCCTCTTGTAACTGTGAAACTTCTTCTGTAGAGGCAAGGGTACCAGAAATAATTGGAGTAAATGGAGTCTCTAATGATGTTGAAACACAAGTTTCAAATAAACCAGGAGATATTGACCTAGTTAAATGAGATCTCTTAGCCTGGAATGGTTTTACTTCTGGAGTAAAAGACGATTAACTCGTCAGTCTATGTGAACAAGGGGGTTTTGATTGACTTTCTTCCACGATTGTGGATTACTTGATCAACTCAAAATTAAAAGGGGAAAATGTTATTCTGAATTAAATGAATTTTATGACACTTTGACACAACTTGCTTTTTCAATTTATAACAGTCGAGAAAAAGATAAAGGTGACTCTAGTCACCTTCGATTTTTAATGAGCCTGAAGTGAGAAGTGCTCAGATGGACCTTTTCTTTTAAGGAGTCGAAAAGGAACGAAAGTGACTACTCTGGAAATATAGACAGAGGGATTACCAAACCAATCAAAAAACTGCAATATACACCTCGATGGTAAATTAAAGAGAAATTACTAAGGAATTTACGTACGGCAGTCAATATTCCCGAATGTTGTGTTCAGTGCATTGCGATCAATAGGGCAATAGACACGGCTTCCTAAGGATAAAGGATATCAACCTATTATGGTCTCCCAATATATACTCGACGGTATGTGGGAGCACAAGTCCATACTGGCACTTGTCATATCAAAGAGGAGGAATCACCCAACCTATGATGAAAACGATAGTTACGAGGCTTTACGACGCCAGAATACGTCTCTAGCCTAGACTTCTAGATGTTGTGCATTAGGTTCCAAAGCATTTTTATGTTCATTGAGGTTTATTTTAAAGTTAATCTTTCTTAAGAATTTTGTGTTTCAAGGTTCACCATGTGATGTAGATGTAAAATTCCTAAATATGCAATCTAAAATGATAAACAGTCGTTTTTTTTCTTTTAGCAATGAATGTCCTAGCTACTAAGGAAAGAAAAGTACGATTCTTTCAACACAGAGCAGAGAGCACACACTAATGCACTTTTCCTAAATCATTTTCCACATGCAATCTAAATGCAAATGCACATGCATGTATTTTTTTTTCTGCTTCCTTAATGTGTGAATGCCAAAAAGGAAAACTAAGTACAGATATGAACTATTTTCTTCAAAGAGACACTTTAACAATTTCTTTTCAAAATGAAAGGAAGACTAAAATGACACTTTTGACTTCGAACAGAAAACTGTTTTCGACACTTCAAATATTGAAAATTCAAATCAAATACAATGGCAAAAGTACAATCGACTATCTGGAAGAGGAAGAGTTTACAACACTCTTCTTCTTGACTCAAAACAACAGTTACGACACTTTTGAATCAAAAGACGACTGTTCGATTAAGCTACTTTTTGCAAAGGAGGACTGTAAATGATGAAAAATTGTTGGGTCCCCATAATACTAGTTATTAAACCATTACTATTGTAGTTGTATCCCTTATTAATATTGTTGTGCCCCTATTGTACCCATATTGTTACTATTGTGCCCCATAGAAGCCCACTATTGTTATTATTGTGCCCTTACATTATTATTGTTATGTAGGCTCTGATTATGTTATG
>APFE031575323.1:0-10436 GCA_000404065.3 Pinus taeda | reverse complement strand
GTAGGTACTCCAAGCCCTACGGTTCGGAGGGAAAAGTGCCATAAGAGTCACTTGTGGGCTTGGAACCCAAGCTTGGGGTTTTGCACCCATTGTGATTTGGGCCAAAAACATGGACACATTTCGACATGTGATGGATGAGGATGATAGTACTCATCGAGATGAATCTGATGCAATGAAAAACATCTAATTCTGAGATGTAGAAATGGATTTATGAATTTGACAATGGGTTTTTGGGAATTCAAGTTATGTAAGCTTGAAGGATTTGTCCAAAAGACATGTCTATTCATTAACTTGTATTATTTGTATAAATAGAAGGTATGTTAGGCTCACTTAGAGCTTCTAAGAACATCATTTCATAAGCAATCTAACTTAGAAAGGAATTCGAACGCATAAGGAGAAGGCCAATGGGGATTGGGTCTGTTTTAGGGAAAGTATTCACCCGTGAGGAGGTCAAATTAGTACAAGAGGAAAACCGCAGGCATTAGGGTAAATTTTAGGCTGAGTAAGGATGAGTTTCTCCTCTTGTAAGTTTGATTTCTGAGCAGTGAGACAACCACTTTTATTGGATAGATTCTAGAGGTGTAATGGTGAGGTTTTGAGTGAGTTTTGTCCCTGTTTATGAAGATGCAGCCCTAGAGATTAGAGGAAGTAGGTCGTGGGCCTAAACAAAGGTAAAATGAGGGTGTTTGGGGCTAATTATTAGCCCTGAACAATAACAAGGAATAAGGGAAGTTGAAGGACCCTAGTCGCAACAAAAAATAGGTTTGTGGGGTTGTTTTGAAGGGTTGACGTGGACCTATGTCTTGACTTAACTAGACCACAAAAATTGCAGAAAAATAGAACCTCAATCTAAGATGAATGCAGGTAGGTGTTGGTGGTTAGATTCATTTCTATTTAATGTTGGGATCATGTCCTAGTGTGGACAGAGTTGTTGCAGCCTATGAGTGCCATGTGTTGAGATTGACTTGGGTAGTTGGAAACCTCAACTAGGAGCAAACATTTTAGTGATTGGATTGGGAATCATTGGTTTGTTGGAGGGAAATGTGTTGATGGCCCAAAGTAGCACTTGAAAAGCCATCATAAAGTGAGGTTGATAGCTGAAGATTGGGTGAATATTAGAGCCTAATGTGTAGCACTTTGATGGACAAAAGTGACTGCTAGATTGGTGGATTGGAGCTTAGGTATTGGCGAGCCTAGAGAGCAGATTGGATCAGCCCGACTTGCAATAGTGAAAGGTGAGAACTCTCCTGAAGACTCTATGTGTTGTCCTTTAATGGACTAAGGGGCAACTAAAGAGAAGAACGAGAGTGAAGGACCGACAGGAAAAAATACGACATAGAGTCTGCAACATGATTGTCATTGTATCTTATATTCCATAGGCTGTTGTATTATTCAAATTGGTTTAATATAACGAAGATTGGGTTGTACATTATTGTACAATATTTTGTTAAAAATTGGGTATACATGTGAATATGTGATTTACTACTTTATATTGTTCTGTTGTGCAAAGTAGCTTTATCGAGAGTCTTGGTTTGGTAGTGTTAGAGATTCTAAGATTCTATCCTAGACCTAAGATCATGGAAAACAAAAAATGTAGAGTGTCTCCTACTTTACAGGATCCTTGGTTGAGTTTCTTTTGAGCTATAATTAATTAATTCAGTTTAACTGAGTTAAAGTCAATTAAACTAGTTCCAACTGATGGAGGAACTACTAGGAGCTCATATGGTGGGGTGTTGTTTCATGTGGTCAACTAGTTAACTGATGATTCACTCATAAATTAATCGTGCATGTCATATATGAGAGTCACCCAGTTGAGATTATAGTTAAGGGATATTCTACTATCGATTTTATAATCATCTGAATTGTACAGGTGGTGCATGAAGTCAGAGGAAGGCCTATGAGGATATCGCAATTCATATTGAAGATTTTACCTAATTAATAGGGTATAATTCCTAAGGAAACAACACATTACATAATGATTTCCTGGGGAAGCCATAGCTAAAAACCCCTGCTATTTGTATATTGCATTAGTCAGAAAATATGAGAAGATTACAATGATTTGATCAAGCCTGAGCAACATCTACACTATCTCTATCTATCTCAATGCTTCCTAAACAAGTCCAGGTCCCTATTTCCTTGTGTTGTTTCCTTAGGAATTATACCCTATTAATTAGGTAAAATCTTCAATATGAATTGCGATATCCTCATAGGCCTTCCTCTGACTTCATGCACCACCTGTACAATTCAGATGATTATAAAATCGATAGTAGAATATCCCTTAACTATAATCTCAACTGGGTGACTCTCATATATGACATGCACGATTAATTTATGAGTGAATCATCAGTTAACTAGTTGACCACATGAAACAACACCCCACCATATGAGCTCCTAGTAGTTCCTCCATCAGTTGGAACTAGTTTAATTGACTTTAACTCAGTTAAACTGAATTAATTAATTATAGCTCAAAAGAAACTCAACCAAGGATCCTGTAAAGTAGGAGACACTCTACATTTTTTGTTTTCCATGATCTTAGGTCTAGGATAGAATCTTAGAATCTCTAACACTACCAAACCAAGACTCTCGATAAAGCTACTTTGCACAACAGAACAATATAAAGTAGTAAATCACATATTCACATGTATACCCAATTTTTAACAAAATATTGTACAATAATGTACAACCCAATCTTCGTTATATTAAACCAATTTGAATAATACAACAGCCTATGGAATATAAGATACAATGACAATCATGTTGCAGACTCTATGTCGTATTTTTTCCTGTCGGTCCTTCACTCTCGTTCTTCTCTTTAGTTGCCCCTTAGTCCATTAAAGGACAACACATAGAGTCTTCAGGAGAGTTCTCACCTTTCACTATTGCAAGTCGGGCTGATCCAATCTGCTCTCTAGGCTCGCCAATACCTAAGCTCCAATCCACCAATCTAGCAGTCACTTTTGTCCATCAAAGTGCTACACATTAGGCTCTAATATTCACCCAATCTTCAGCTATCAACCTCACTTTATGATGGCTTTTCAAGTGCTACTTTGGGCCATCAACACATTTCCCTCCAACAAACCAATGATTCCCAATCCAATCACTAAAATGTTTGCTCCTAGTTGAGGTTTCCAACTACCCAAGTCAATCTCAACACATGGCACTCATAGGCTGCAACAACTCTGTCCACACTAGGACATGATCCCAACATTAAATAGAAATGAATCTAACCACCAACACCTACCTGCATTCATCTTAGATTGAGGTTCTATTTTTCTGCAATTTTTGTGGTCTAGTTAAGTCAAGACATAGGTCCACGTCAACCCTTCAAAACAACCCCACAAACCTATTTTTTGTTGCGACTAGGGTCCTTCAACTTCCCTTATTCCTTGTTATTGTTCAGGGCTAATAATTAGCCCCAAACACCCTCATTTTACCTTTGTTTAGGCCCACGACCTACTTCCTCTAATCTCTAGGGCTGCATCTTCATAAACAGGGACAAAACTCACTCAAAACCTCACCATTACACCTCTAGAATCTATCCAATAAAAGTGGTTGTCTCACTGCTCAGAAATCAAACTTACAAGAGGAGAAACTCATCCTTACTCAGCCTAAAATTTACCCTAATGCCTGCGGTTTTCCTCTTGTACTAATTTGACCTCCTCACGGGTGAATACTTTCCCTAAAACAGACCCAATCCCCATTGGCCTTCTCCTTATGCGTTCGAATTCCTTTCTAAGTTAGATTGCTTATGAAATGATGTTCTTAGAAGCTCTAAGTGAGCCTAACATACCTTCTATTTATACAAATAATACAAGTTAATGAATAGACATGTCTTTTGGACAAATCCTTCAAGCTTACATAACTTGAATTCCCAAAAACCCATTGTCAAATTCATAAATCCATTTCTACATCTCAGAATTAGATGTTTTTCATTGCATCAGATTCATCTCGATGAGTACTATCATCCTCATCCATCACATGTCGAAATGTGTCCATGTTTTTGGCCCAAATCACAATGGGTGCAAAACCCCAAGCTTGGGTTCCAAGCCCACAAGTGACTCTTATGGCACTTTTCCCTCCGAACCGTAGGGCTTGGAGTACCTACCAAGCTACTCAAAAATCAATATTTCCTCTTTGCGAGGGAGGTACTTCCAAGCCTATGAAGTAACTCATCATCATCATCACTAATCGCAACACTCGCCCAACTCTTGGTGCTCACCACTGCAGCAATCCCTGAAGCGTGAACTATGCCTCTCTTGGAAGTGTCGCTATCACTAGAAGAATCCTTCTTCTTCTTCTTCCCCTATATGGCTTTTCAATCCCTCCATGATTTCTTCTTGGTAGATGTGGAAGCACCCTTTCTCCCCACTAACCACACGCTCTTCTTGGGCTACAAAGTCTCCCTCTGAATCTGCAAGCTCCCACTAGAAATGCATTCCCTATGAGCCTCTCGAACTTAGACCTTCTTCTCAGGAACCTATACCTGCCCCTCTAAAGCTTGTACTTGCAACTTCTTCTCTGGAACTTGCACCTGCTCCTTTTTCCCATGATCCATAGGCTTTCCGTTAGCCTGTATAGACCATGCTCTCTAACTCCAAGCACAATCTAATTAGAGCTAGAGCCTCTATGCCTAAGTCTTTCCTTCCCATCATGTAACAAGACCTCAAACCCCTTCTTCTTGATCATAGACACATAAATCACACTATATCAAAGTTTTGGTACAAAAAAAACATCCTGGACCTACATCACTTGTTCTGTCTCCATTCTGAATGACACAACTCTCGATCCTCGGATCTATTTCTGACTCTTGTTGCCCAACACCATGTGCAAATTCGAGTCCCATTTAGCTAGAGTCTCAAAAACCTCTTGTCACCCTGTCTTATGTTTTGACGCACCACTGTCCATGTACCACCCATCCTCATTGATAGTACCCTGTGAGAAATGAGAGATCATAGCAAAGTCCTCCTCCTCCAATCTCTTAGTGAGAGCACTTATCTCAGCAGAAGTGGAAACATCGATGACTTGCCTTCCTTTCTTCTTCTCTTCATCTCCCTTCTTCTCCATCAAACATCTCGATGAAATATGACCCATCTCACCACAGTTGAGACACTTGACTTTACTCAAGTCCTTCTTCCTCTTACCCTTCTTTTGCGCTGCAAGTGCCATGTCGTCATCTAAAGCCCTCTTCTTCGGATGAAGATCCTCTTCTCGCAAATCTTCCTGAATGAAGTCATCCCATAGCCTATTCTAGTCTGGCAACGATCCCCTTGATGAAGGGCTTCCATTCCTAGGTGAACCCTTTCAAAGCAGTCCTCACCATATCAGAATCTAAAATAGTCACACCAACAACAACAAGCTCATCTTTGACCTGAGAAAATATCATCAGATATGAAATCACTCCTTCACCCTATATCATCTTGGTGGACTTTAACTTATCCTCCAATACCAGTGCCTGGTTCTCATTCTTATTCTAGAAAAAATTCTGAATATCCATCCACATCTCGTGTGCAGTGTTCTTCCTGAACAAATGAGTTATTAGGGGATCCTTCACACCATCAAGGACGATCAATCTCGCCCTCATATCCAAATCCTCGTATAGTTCCAACTCCTTTGGGTCAGTTGGCTTCTTTATGGATTTCTCGGTGAACTCCCATATCCTGTTGACCTATAATACCAACTTGATCCTTTCCTTCCATGGACTATAATTGGACAATCCCTCCAACCTGTCCTCATACTGGAGACGAGCCTACAACTTCGACATTGTCACGTACAATGTGACCAAATCCCTCTTAAGTTTTACTTTGTTGTGCACTCTAGTGATTCAATGAATTCCAAAGTATCTCAGACACTCTGATACCATGTTGATTTTCCATGATCTTGGGTCTAAGATAGAATCTTAGAATCTCTAATGCTACCAAACCAAGAATCTCAATAGAATTACTTTGCATAGTGGAACAATATAAAAAAGTAAATACATATGCACAAGTATACACAATTATAACAAAATATTGTATAATAATGTACAACCCAATCTTTGTTATATTAAACCAATCTGAATAATACAACAGTCTATGGAATATGAGATACAATGACAATCATGTTGCAGACTCTATGCCGTATCTTGTCCTGTCAGTCCTTCGCTCTCGTTTTGCTCTTTAGTTTCCCCTTAGTCCATCAAAGGACAACATATAGAGTCTTTAGGAGGGATGCCACCTATCACTGCTGCAAGTCACTTCTACTACAATGAACAAGGGTTGATCCAATCTATTGCCTAGGTTGGCCAATACCTGAGCTCCAATCTTCCAATCTAGAAGTCACTTTTGTCCATAAAAGTGTTTCACATTAGGCACCAATATTCAACCAAACTTCAGCTATCAATGTCACTTTATGATGGATTTTCAAGGACTACTTTGGGGAATCAACACATTTCCCTCCAATAAACCAATTATTCCCAATCCAATCACTGCAAGTTCTGCTCCTAGTTGGGGTCTCCAACTATCCAAGTCAACCTCAACACATGGCACTCATAGATTGCAACAACTTTATCCACATTAGGACACGATCCCAACATCAAATCAACATGAATATAAAAACCAACACATACATGCATTCATCTTGTACTGAGGTTCTATTTAGCTGCAATGTTCATGGTTTGGTTAGGGAAAGACATAGGTCCACGTTAACCCTTCAAAACAACCAAACATGCCTCTCTTCTGTTGTGTTTAGGGTCCGTCAAGTTCCCTTCTTCCTAGTTGTTTTTTAGGGCTAATAATCATCCCAAAACACCCTCACTTGACCTATGTCTAGGCTTGCAGCCTACTTCTTCTGGTCTCTAGGGTTGCGGCTTCATAAACTGGGACAAAACTCCCTCAAAACCTCACCATTACACCTCTAGAATCTGTCCAATAAATGTGATTGTCTCATTTCCTAGAAATTGGACTTACAAGAGGAGAAAAATCATCCTTACTTAGCACAAAATTTACCCAAATTCTTGTGGCTATTCTCCTATACTAATTTTCCCTCCTCACAGGTGCAAACTTTCCCTAAAACAAACCCAATCACCAATGTCCTTCTCCTTATAAGCTCGTCTTCCTTTCTGAGTTATATTGCCTATTAAATGATGTGCTTGGATTCTATAGATGAGCCTCACATACATTCTATTTATACACATAAGAAGGTTTAAAGAATATACATGTCTTTTGGAAAAATCACTTCAAGCCTACATGACTTGAATGCCCAAAACCCCATTGTCAACTTCAAAAATTCATAACTCCATTTCTATAACTTGAAATTGGATGATTTTCATTGCGTCAAATTCATCTCAATGAGTAAAATCATCCTCATCCATCATATGTCAAAATGTGTCCATGTTTTTGGCCCAAATCACGATGGGTGTAAAACCCCAAGATTGGGTTACAAACCCACAAGTGACTCTTGTGGCGCTTTACCCTCCAAACCTTGAACCCTAGGGCTTGGATTACCTCCAAAGCTACTCAAAAATCAACATAAATGACTCAAGTAAGACCCTCAGCTCAAATTGACTGAGCCAACTAAGTCAAATTAACCTAGTTAACTAATACAAGGTTCCATGTGATGTGGAAATACAATTTTATTCCTAATTTAATTCAAGGACAAAATTAAATTAGGATTTTCTTGTTTCATTTTCAACACTCCCTCTCAACAAGAAAGGGATTATCTGCTAGCCCGATCTTTCCTCTATGAAACGCGAATATGGATCTTGACAATGCCTTTGTCAAAATATTTGCATCTTTTCCCTTTGTGGGAAAGTACTCCAGAAACATGATTCTCCTATGAACACAATCTCGTAGATGGGATATCGAATGTTAATATGCTTGGACCGATCATGAAAAAATGGATTATCAAAGAGTTCTATAGAACTCTTATTGTCACATTAAATTACTGTAGGATCCATCTGCTCACCAAATAACCCAACAATGATCTTCCTCATCCAGATAACCTCACAAGTTACTTGACTAGCAACCATGTACACTGCTTATGCCAAACTGAGTGCAAATGGTCTCTAATTCTTGTTGTACCAAGGAACTGTTGCTAGCCCAATACTGAATATTCCCCTTGATGTTTTCTTCCTGTCATATGGACTTCCTACCTAATATGCATCTGTGAAGCCTTGAAGTTTCACTCCCTTTGTCCGTCTTTACCAAAGACAAAACTGAGTCATGCCTCTGAGGTATCTCAACACATGTTTAGTTGCCTTCCAATAAATTTGGGTTGGCTTAACCATTGCTTGACTTACTTGGTTAACTGCAAAACATATGTTTGCTCGTGTGTTCACCAAATACATAAGTGAAACCACAAATTGCCTGTAAATAGTAGCCTCCACTACTTCACCTGAAGTAGCATCTTCCTTCCTCCAATTTCTTACTAGAGGAGTCTCCATGGGTTTGTTTCTCTCCATCTGGAACTTCTTCAGTATCTTATTGGCATACTTTCCATGAGAGATAAATAGTTCCTCATATCTTTTCCATACTTCCATACCAAGGAAATAATGCATGAGCCTTAGGTCCTTCATCTCGAATTCTCTTGCAAGATCCTATTTGCAAGATTTGGCCAACTTTTCATCATCTATTAGAATATAATCATCGACATATAATATTATAATCAACAATTTACCTTCAACCACAATATGGTAAAGTTTTGCATCTGCTTCACTTTTGGTGAAGCCAAACCTAGTGAAATAACTGTCAATCCTGGTATACCAAGAACGAGGTGCTTGTTTCAATTTATACAGTGCTTGCTTGAGGATGCACACATGTGACTCTCTGTTCAAGATCTCAAATCCTTTCGGATGCTCAATGTACACCTCTTCCTCAATCACTTATTTGAGGAAAGTCGTCTTCACATCCCTGTGATGTATCTTTCATCCCATCTGCGCTGAAAGTGCTAGAATAGATCTTATTGAAGAGTACCTCACAACTGGATTAAAGGTCTCCTTGTAATAAAATACCTCTACCTAAGAGAACCCTCTGGCCACAAATCTGGCCTTGTGTTTCTCCACAGTCCCATCTACTACTTGCTTTACCTTGTAAATCCATCTGGAACTCACCACTGACTTGTTTGCTGGTCTTGGGACCACTTCCCAAACACTGCTTCTAATAATGGAGTCATACTCCTCTACCATAGCATCAACCCATATTGGTAATTGCACTTCTTCCTTGAATGAGGATGGCTAAATCTCTACACTCTCGCTCATCAGAGCCATGTAACCAGTATACCAATCTAGTGACATCCTTTGTCTGTGCTATGATGTGGGTGGCCCCACATTCTCCCTAGCATCATGCATCAATCTGTCATCTTCATTGGTGTGCTTCTTTCCATATTTGTAAGTATCTGCATGAGTGGGTGCTTCCACTCTCTACTCCTCTGCATGTGGATGCTCCACAACATCCTAAGGTTCTTCCTTTGGAGCTAAAATCTCCTCATCTAAAAGTAATTGAATCTCCCTCTCAAGGGAACATATCATGGCCTTCTCTTCATCAAACTTCACATCTCTATGAACCATTGTCATCCTATGAGCTGGCAGGTGCACCCGATAGTTTTGAGGTGTAACAATGTACCCAAAAAATATGTAGGTTTTAACCCCGTATAGAAATTACCTGCATAAGAATTCTAAGACACAGAAATTAAACAATGCGAAAGCATAACACATAAAACACATATACACAGAGATTTTCCCCTGGATCCCAAAACTGAGACTACCAGCTTGATTTTTCATTATTGTCCTTTCAGTGTTATAATAAATATTTATACATGCCAAAGCATCCAATACCATGGACCGAAAACCATCGCGTCCAAAAACATGTGCGAAAATAATGCGCAAAACCATAGATGGGTCTACCCAACCTAACATAGGGTCCAAAACCAAAATTTTCTGGGGCGCTACCTCGGACCCCATAAAGTGGGGTTATGAGTACGCCTCAAACCCCCTGTGACCCCCCCCCCTCCCCGCTACATAATCAGTGCAACGAGGGGGGGCTCCGCACCCCGGTTAACTACGTGGGCTAGTCATGGAAATAATACAACACAACCCAACATTCTCCCACTTGTTATTTTCTTTCCATAAGGGGCCACAAGAGAGCTTAGTCATTTTTCCAGCCTTGAATTGCCTATTGTCTCTCTACACCAAGAGAACTTCTCAGAGCTCACAGATTTTGTCAATGCATCTGTAGTATTCTTCAAAGTGTCCACCTTTACCAGCAACACTTTTTTGTCTTCTATCATATCCCTCAAAAAGTGATACTGAACATCAAATGTGCTTTGTCTTTGAATGATAAGCAGGGTTCTTTGCCAAGAAAATTGCACTTTGGCTGTCACAGTCTATCCTTATAGCTCCCTGTACTAACCCCATACTTGAACACAATCTCTGCAACCAAACTTCTTCCTTGCTTTCATGAGTG
>APFE031575314.1:15492-34759 GCA_000404065.3 Pinus taeda | reverse complement strand
TATGTGTTGTGCTTCAGTGTATCCAGTATGAAAATTGATGAAACGTGGTACCTGGAGGAGAGAAGATTGTAGGCCGGCGCCTACGTACTAGTACTTAAGCTAGTACAAAAACAAAGGGGAATCTTTGGAGCATTGTAGCAGGTAGCAGCTTGCGTACTAGTAAATGAATCGGCTAGTACAAGAGCAAAGGGGGTTGTAGGTCCCGTACTGGTATAAGACTGCACCAGTACAAATATTGTAAAAGGATTTTCTTATTAAGAAGAAGATTGAGATGACTTGCAGCAGGTGGTTTTCTCCCGCATTGGGTTTCCACCTTATATCATGGTGTTCATGTGTGTGCCTTATGTGTGATGATCTATTCTATGTTACTACATATGTTAACTGATAATATGGTTGATAATGCTCTAATGCACTCATTGAAGATCAATTAACTTAATCATAAGAAGTTGTAGAAGTAGCATATATGAATCAGAGTTTGGAAATGAAAAAGTTTTATTAATGTGATAATACTGATTCAGCCCCCCTCTCAGTATTATTTCCAACAACTGTTAGTGAGGAATGTGCTCTAGCAATACACTGTCATTGCATATTGCTCTGACTTTGAAGCATCGTCCTCTGCATTGCTGATGTCTGGCATACTGTCCACCAACTAGTGTGTTGTTGCTACTATTGTATTGTTGTCGTTGACACTGCTACTACCAATGCTACATATGTACTACAACTCCCTATCAAATGTTGAATCTGTTATGCTGCTAGCACTGCCACATCTATCATTGCATCCATACCACAACTTGGTTGTTGAGAGAAGCAACTAAAAACACCCAAAACTAGACAAGTATCCAGTGGATACACCTCAGTGCTAAAATACTGATTGTTGCTAGTCCCACGTTAAATTCTGAAGACCCTTCACTGTTGAAGCTCTACACTATGCCTCCACACACTATTGCCTCTCTAATATATTTTGCTCACATTTTGGCGCTACTAACTACTACATCTATCAAATCAACACTCCATGGCGCCAACTAAAATTTTCTCCATCTCACTACTACTGATCACAGGCTCCCATAGCAAGTTGATCATCTAAGAGGTGAGCTCCTCAAGGATCCTTCCCATCTATAGCTCTATGAAACTATAATTCTATATCATCCCACCTCCCTCCTGAAAGTATTTTGGTTGTCATGGAAAAATCCTCCTCCTATTCAATCTTTTTTGTTGCAACCTTGAGATCATGCTTCTATTCCTTGTCCTTTTTATTTAAAGGACACTAGGATTCATAGTGGCCCATCTTGCCACATCTGAAACATTTCACCTTGTATAAGTCCTTTTATCATCTTTTTTGCCCCTATTGTCCCTTCAATGTAAGGGATGCATTATCCTCCTCTTCTAATTTGGGCTTCGACCCACTACTGTTGTTGCTTCTGTCAATTTTGACCTTGAACAGGTCTCGCCTCAACTCTTCATGTTTCAGAGCTGCCTACATCTCGTCCCAATTTGGCAATGTGCTCTACTTAGGATTCTCTGGATAAATACTGTCCATTCATCCGAGAGGGAATGTAGAGCCAGTCTCACTAACTCTGAATCCTGAGGTGTCTTCCCTAGAACCGACAACTCATTAGGGTTCCCCTTCAATTTCGTGAGTAATGGATCCACACGTTATCCCTTCTGCATCTAAGAAGATATCATATTCTACTCTAAATACATCTTTCGTTGCTTAAATATCCATAATACAATGTAGCCAAGGCATCCCACATCTCCTTAGCAGTTCCTTTGCTAGCAACATGACACACTGTGTGATTCTTGACTCCATCCATGATCATTATTTTTGCCTAAGCCATCTTAGCTCTATACCTTTCCAATGGATTCGCATCCCTGTGGATAGCTACCATACTATCAACATATGTCTTGAGGGCATGTTTATCTAGAAGGAAATGCATTCTAGCCATCCAGATGACATAGTTGGAAGCCTCGTCCAAACTGTCCTAATCCCTCAAGCCACTGGTTTCCATATCCTTCGAGAAAATGTCAAACAACTCCCTCTTTCTCCCTATTGCATAGCTCCTAGGCTACCTGGCGCACTCCCTGATGGAGATGGTAAGATGTTGCTCCTCTAATGTTCAGTAACTGACAAATATTTATTTCCTTGGGAAGAAATCACTGAGGAAGTATTCCCTCACTATGTGATCAACTTCTTCCTTCTGACGACATTTTTGCCCAGCACTTAGCTTGCAGAAAACTATGTCCCTCTAGCTTTTTGTGCCTCTGTGTATCTCCATCTTCCTATGTAAATTCTAGATTCAGTAGACTTACCTCTCTTTCAGCTCACTCAAAGAGAGACACCCATAAAAATATAGCCCTCCTCGCTAGAACTGTGCAGCCCCTTAGGGGATTCAATTGACGCTTATTATAGCAAGTTGGCCCTTACTTCAGTCCTATATATTCTCTTCCTTGTTTCACATCATTATGGCTCTGATACCATGTGAAAATTCCTATATATAACAATCTCTGGAATCCTATTGCAACCAACTGAATCTACTTCACCTAGATTGTAAATTATATTACAAGCTTATTTCATATTTCTTCTTGAAACATTGAAGAAAATTACTGAAGCAGCCTACACCAAATTAAATATGATTTTGAAACATAGAAACTGAGAAAGGAAATACAAACACATAGGACACTGTTATTTTTGGACAAATGACCCCAAAAAACCAAATGCAGGAAAATTAGTGCAACAAATCTAAGGTTTTTATTATTATGCAGGACAAAATTCGAGTACAATTCTAGGATGCTCAACTAGCAATCCGATAGAGAGAGAATATTGATCAAAATACTAGTGAAATGATCTCACCCAATCACTGGATAATCGATGACTAGTCCACTTGAACTAGAGGCTTTGTATTACCCTCTGCATGGCCTCTTCGTAGAAATGCATCACTCCTAACAGTTTTTGCATCACCCCTTTTGGGTATTACGTTTCCCCTCTTCTGGATCCTCTGTTGGTTGAGAAAATCAAATTTTTTCTTTTCGAACTCACACCCCAGTTCCCAACAACTGAAACTCAAATTCCCTCAATAGGAAACTCAACTTCCTTTGGACACCTTTCTGTTCTCCCTCTGCCTCGTACTCTTTGGAAATTCCTTCTTCCAAATTCTCACTGCCCCTCTGCTACAAGAAATCTCCTCAATCAATTTTCTTCTTAAGAAATTCTCACTTCAGAAAAATCAATTTCCTTGATCTCTCAGTGTGTTTTCCAAATGACCCTCAAGCCCCTTCTTATATCATCCTGTTGGGAAACCAACAGTCTAGATTAAATCTTAATCAAAGGATCATATTGTTTTGGCTTGATCTGTCTCATTTTCTAAAATTTTCACCCATGATTATATTAATACCCATTAATATTTTAATTTTCCTAAGTTTGGACATAGGAACCCCATTAAAAATATTAATTATTTTAATAAAATCACTTCTCGGTGGAATTTCCCAAAATGCTTTCTGGGTTCTTTAGAATGCATGTGCCCAAGCCTCCCTACAAAATTTGAGGCTTAGAGCATATCCGATGGTACCCAAAATCAACACATGATATGTATAAAATATGCTTCATCTTTACCCCCCAAAGAGTTTGGGTAAGTATTGGAACATTATAGTTCATCATGAGTTTCCATATATCTGTTGTACTCCAAGATTCTTTTACTCTTGCATGATAGGATTTGTATGTCTCATCTCCACAAGTGTCTTCTTTAAACTCCTTCTTTATGACCTCCTTGAATATCATCTTCCATGTTAAGAGTATAGTACTTGAAAATGGATTTCACTCATGGAAAGAGAATATTAGTCCCAAAATCACCTATTCTAACTTTTTTCACATATCCATGATGCCAGTTATGATGGGACAATGCACTAGGAGAGGCCTTCTTTGGCATGGGGCATAGATTCAAGAGGAGAGAGGTGAAATCTTGGGTATTTGGAGTGCACACTACACTACGAAAAGAGAGAGAGAGCTAATTTAGGGCACAAAGCGTAGGTCTTGGAGGTAAGGTGGTGAGCTTTCTCGAAGGGAGTGTTTAGTGCACTTATGAAGGCAAAGTTTCCCAAGCCTTTACACAAAGAATAGTTGTAGGAAGCAGGGGATGATGACTATGGCTTAGAGATGTGAAATTCACTGAAGAAGAGGTTTGGTTTCAAGTTGAACACAAGTTTAGGAGACAGGGGTTAGGGATTGTGCCTTAAGGATGTGCAATGTAGTCATGAGGGAAGGATCCTTTATGATCAATGCAAGGTGCATGTGTAAGTTGCAAGAGAATTATGTCTAGGTCCTAATTGTGTGTAATGCGCTCATGAATTGAGCTCAAGGGTAAACATGTTCAAATCTTGTGCAAGATATGAAGACAAGAAATAATCCCAAAATTGACAAAGTGTGAGATTAGTGGAACAAGAGAGAGAGATAGAGAAATAGAATACAAACAAGTCCCGAACATGATCAGACACACATACAACATCAAAATCGTAGCAAGTAAATTCACAGTACCAAAAACCCACATGTATACACTAAAATGACAACAAAATGACACTAATCTCCAAATGTGATAGTTAGGGTGCAAGTCTTTAAGACACAAGTGTTGATTGTAATCAAAAGGTGTGTTATGCCATGCGAGTGTGTCTAGCACATGTTCTTGCGATAGGTAGCATCAACTATTGTAAGAAAGTGAGTTATAACTACCTCTATATGGTTGCATCAAGGTGTTCTTAAGATATGTGAAAGAAACCGAAAGTGACACATGCAAGAGTGAAAGCAAGGAAAAGTGACAACTGTGAAAGAAAAAGTGACACATGCAAGAGAAAATGCAAGAAAAAGTGACAAATGAGAAACTTACCCAAAAGATGGATCACTTGAAACCAAGAGTGAAAGATAATCCTTATGCTCCAAAAGTTCGCAAAGCTCAAAAGAGAAAGATAAGTGTGAAAAGAGATATGGGTTGGATTCTTTATATAATGAGGGTGCACATGAAATTAAGGTTAAGGTTTGTAAGTGTTCTTAGTGTATGTCAAAATATAAAGAGCTAAGAGTGAGACGATCGCCACTAAGGAGTGTGATACCATTGACATGATAATTTTTTATCTTTGTCAACAAGAAGTGTGCACTGGTTGTCAACAAAGAGTGCATTAGCACTGTCTCTGGGAGATTTTCTGTAGGTGTCTCTAGAAGTTGCACTCTCAATTTTAACCAAAATTCTAATAGATTGTTCTCTAAGAGTGCACTCTGACTATCTCCAAGAATTACGTTAGGATTTATTAGAAGAATTGTGCTATGAAGGCATCATGATCTAAGCATGTGAAAGAAAGTTGCTTTGACACTTAGGTTTCCTAGAGGAAGACTTTAACACTTAGAAAACATGATCAAGCATGACATTAATGAATCAAAACAAAATATGACATGATCATGAGGGTGCTCCAAAATTTGAATGTGGGAAAATTTTGGAGAGCGTTGTAGCAGTTACAACACTTAGCGATTCACTAAAAGAACCCCAACTTCTCTGTTTAGGTATAAATTTTATGCAAAAATTCTAGCGCTTCAGGAAGTATTGATTCACCATATACATGATGCTAGCTTTTTCACTTATCCTATTTACAGATGTATATTTTCTTATTCCCTTTCTCGGCTCAATCACATTTACAAAACCTTTCCATATCCCAATTGTTTCGATTGGGGATAAGGATAATAAGTGTCTATGATTTTATGATGTTTAGAATTTAGTAGGGTCCTTGGTGTTGCTCCACTTTCAACAGGCATGTTCAGTACCCTGAAAGAGTCACTACAATGAATCACAAACATTGCTTCGTCATTAGCATCCTTTTTCAATACCTTGCAAAGTTATTTATTTCAACTCTCTGCACAAGAATACTTTCTCTTCTTTCGCCCTTTATTTCATTTTCAATATGATTTTGGAATTTATTATGAATTTTACTTTTCTAGGGTGGAAGAGAGATCTTGACTCATTTTATGAGAAATAGAGTTTGTTCCTTGTTATGTAGGGCTTCAAAAGATATCTGAAAATTATTTACTTGCTTTATGTTTTTCTCCTTTCCCTTCTTTACTCAAATGAGGTGAGTAGGTCAAAACACCATTTAATTACAATTTCAATTCAAACAATGAATATACTAAAATAGATATGGGCTTCATATTTCCAACAAAATCTTTATGTTCGAAATGAATCATACTTTCCATCCGAACATCAATGAACTTAAGGATATTTAGACCAAAGGAAAGAAGGAGATCACAAATTAGCCAATCATTTACAATCTTCACAATGCCCTTTTATCCTTTCACCACATTACATTAAATCGAACAAGACAACTTTCATGCAAAATATTCATTCAGTACAAACTTGTAAAAGAGATGTAAAAAAACAAAACTCAAATAAAAAGGAAAAAATGGAATGTCGGGAGATGAATGTAGTGTGAAAAAGAAAGGAAAAAAGAAACTAAGGTATGATATCCTATGCAAGTAATGCACTAAAGTACAAATAATTTAATAAACAAAATAATTGTGACTAAACCTAAATCCCAATCTATCTAACTAAAAATTTAGGATCGTGTGAAATCAAATTTCCAATACAACCACAAGAGTTTCTCCCGAATTGCAAGAAGAAAGATATAAATGATCAATAACAATACAAAATAATGTGAAACAATAAGAATACTTGCCTAAACCACCTGCAAATAAGAATCAAGGTCACGTATGCAAGAAAAAAATTATTACGGAAGCTTTCTTGATGCAAGCTACAATCCTACCTCGACAGATAGAAAAACATATATGAATACCTTGGAGGATTTTCAAAAATGTACATTCATTTGCATTTTCACTAGCAGCAAGAACCAGATAATATTGAAACTTAATTCTAATAATAAATATTTCCAAATAATATTTCTCTATCAAATTAATGATTCGATCATGATACTCAAAACAACCAATTCAAGATTCTTGAAACTCTTAGAAAGATAAGCCTCCAATCAGTTCAATCGATTTATAGAGAGAATATTGCAAGAGGAATTTGATCTGATATGGTTCGTAAACTTTGTTAAGGTCATGAGGACTTGACATCACCACTACCAAAATTTAAAGTTCCTCAACTTCTTGGCAGGTATTTGAACAATGAGATGGTGGACCATAAAGATTTATTGGCTTGATGAGATGAAAAAACATAAGAAAACAATCATCATTGGATATATTGGTAGGGAAATGATTAATTGAAAGGAAGTTGTTTAGGCTAGTATTATGATCAGGTTGGTCAATTAATAAATAAGATCCTCCATTATTAAATAATATAGGTAGGTATATTTGAGATATTTTATGAATGCTTTGAATAATAGAATCTTTCTCCTCACATGCTAAGTACAAAAAATCGTTACCTTGTATCTCATTACAAACTAAACTAGCAACACAAAAATTGAAAGGATTAAAAATGAATTATGGTATAGAAAATCCAAGAAACCAATCAGGCTAAAAATAATAGTGAAACCAGGCTGACGAAATACTAGAAACATGTATTAAAATAGATCTAATATTAATATCAACGTGGGAGATAAATTTTTTAACAAAATTATTATGATTCACCAAATAAATCAAGAATTATTTAAAACTCAAGAGGATAGATTGTGTCAAAAACAATCATTAGCTTCAAAACATAGATAAGAAAGATAAGTTGTTGATCATTCAGGGGGAAGTTTAACATGAAGAATTATCTCATCTAACAACAATTATTGTCTCGATAATTAGAATGGCCAGTTTCAAAGTTGTGTACATATATGAAAGGTATGAACTCCAACCATGGGTTCAATACAAAATATTTGCAAGAAGAAAATTAACCATGCATGAATCTTCTATCCGATCAGAAACTTTATCTTGAGGATGAAGAGAATTGACATGAAAAAACTAAAAATACTTCGAGAGCAAGCTTGCATCTAGTGAAACAATGATGAGAAAAGAATTATGTGAGAAGATTTAGATCTAACCTAGTTCGGGGACCTTATCATGATTGCAAGAACATGACATAACCATCAGTGGAAGTTGAAGTGCCTCAACTTCTTGATGAGTTCTTGAACCTTAAAATTTTGGATGATAAAAATTTGAGGGCTTGATCATACCATAATTATCTACATCAATCATATCCTTACTAATGGAATAGGTATTGTTTAGTTTACTGATTTGATCAAGTATATCAATATCGACAAGCGGATTACCTAACACATAAAGTTCTTCTGGTTTAGATCAAAATATATATATATATCCAAGAGATTTCTTGAACAACCTTAACTAAAGGATTAACCCCATGCAAAATTGGAGATTGCAAGGCATAGAATGGATGGTCAATAATTTCATTGTTTTCTTCTTCATCATGTGTGACCTTATCGCCTTGTGTCAACTCAAAATTTGATTCATAAGATGTCAAATTTTAAAAATATGGGATATTTTCATCATCTTATGATTCATTCTATGTGTCAAGACACAAGAGACAATTAATTGAGGAATAAATATCCAGGAGATATTTTTCTATGATTGAATCATATTCCATATCTAGGCCTTGCAAATCCAAATCTTCTTGATGAATCAAGGGCAAGCAAAGTACTTGGGAACTCATCACCATGTGTGTTAATGGAGTCATTATCATGAGGATGATGGTTTCCCAAGCCTTAATTATGGTTGAAAGCTTTGGTTGTATCTGACTAATCACCATGATCACAAAATTCTTGATCAACCAAGAATGTGGAAGCATCATCTTGACATAGAGGAATTTTAAAAAGAGAAGAGAGATATAATGTGTCTTCATCCTTTTGTTCCTTTACTTATGAGATGTGACAATATTGTACCTGATTACCATTTGGACTAGAAGATTGAGAATCAAAATTATCTGAAGCAATTGTTGGTGGAGCATATTGATCAAGAAAATCGAGGTACAATGAGCCATGAGATGTAGATAACACTGAATGACAAGTATCCCTTGAAGAAACAATACTTTCAATCATATCAAATTCAAGATTTAAATTATGCTTATTAATTTTATCTCAAGGAATCAAGGGATTAGTCTTCGCCTCAAGCTCCATGAATTTATTATAACATTTCCTAGTTGAAATCTTGATCATGGAAAGGAGATGGAGGTTGAATAAATGGGTTAGAAATTTTATTTTCTGATTTCCTAACTCCAACATCAACACAAAAGGCCACTTTATTTGGTAATGAAAAAGGAGGAGGAAAAGGGACAAAAGAACTAGCAGATTCTTCCTCTAAGAGTTCAAAGGTGTCACATGACTGAGAAAAGTTAGAAAAGGTGAACTTCTTATTATACTTGTTTGATTTTGATTTAAATACTATTATCATTATAAGATGACCCATTATCAATGGGAAATTCATATTCAAATTATTTCAAAGATATTCATACCAAATGCTTAAACTTTTCATGAATGAAATCCCAATCCACATCTTCTTTGTAAAAAATCATATAAAAGGTGAAGAAATATATAAAAAAAGTCCTCTAATGATTCATCAGGTTTCATTGATGAAGTTCCTTGAGTAGTTGATCAAACGAATGGATAGAACCAGTTGATAATGTGTGGCAGCAATGATTGACATGACCTTCAAGCATGAGGGTAATCAACCTGCAAATAACATATTTACAATGTATTCCATTACAATTACATAATCGAAGAAATTGCAACATATTTCCAGGTATATTTGTTTGACCCTCCCCATTAAACTTAAACTATGACAAGTTATGAATTATTTTTGTGGGGATTGTAAGAATTAATCTTTTGGAAAAAACATACCAAGAATAATATTTTGGGGGAGACCATTTCAATATGAAAGATTTAAAATAGTATCCACGGGGTCAGCTTTTCATCTTCCCTCCTTCTAGTGCCAAAATCTATTGGTGGTGTTGGATACCGCCAATAATATGGGGCCTGTTTCCTGGAAAACTAGTGTCTTTTTGATCTACTAGTCCCATTAAGATGGGTAGCTATCTTAGAAACAAACAATTCAAAGCACTTCAAGATTTCCTTTATGTATGATAGTTAAGAGAGAAGCAAAGAGGACCAACCTGTATCTTCCGCTTGGCTCCTTGCTTGTTTCCTCTCTCCCTTGATAGAGCTTGCCACTCTTCTTCTACTTGTCCCACTTTAGAGAATATCTGTAGAGGCAAAGCAACAACACACCATCAAAGCATCAAGATCTATGATATCATAAACAATGCAGAATCAGAAATACATTAACCATACAATTGCATCCACAAATAACAAGATTTACAAATACACAATTATATGGAGGAAAACTCAAAGAACTTTATTGATAGTAGAAATAGAAGAGAGGATTACAACCCAGCTATCTGATCCAGCATCATCCTCTTAGCATGAAAGCCCTCTTCACCTCATGAAAAGCAAGATCACCCAACAATACAATGTCTATTCTCAAAGAGAAACCAACAACACTTCCTTACGAATTACAAAATTCCAGCCTTCAGATCTCTCAGATAAGGGATCCATTTATAGATATTTGCAGAGGGGTGAGTCAGCTTCTAGGTTTTTGGTTAGTGTCATTTCACTGATAGTTCTTGGTTCCACTTGGATATTTCATGATCTCTTACTCATCCCTGGGCGAATGCAGAGAGGCAAGTGTCCCATAAGAAGTTTCTAGAAGATTCTTTGGGTTTCCACTTAGCAAATTGTCTCTGCCATTTGTCTACTCTCGCTCATCACACCCTATGGAAGGCCTTTTCAGTATACATCGCACCTCTTGTGTGTAGCAGGTGAGATGCATCGCACTTTGACCAAGGAGCAATCAGTATGGTCCAGTTTTGGCCAGTTCTGAGTGGTTTTTCAGGTGGAACTTCTGGAAAATGATGTAATCAATTGACCATGATTATTTAGGGTGTGAAAGAACACTTTTAGGGGTTTAAGAGCCCTTGGTTTATCGACATATGTGAATTGGGTTGTAGTGCCCAAATATGTCTATAACAGTTTCCCCGTAAAGCATGAGGTCATAAATCTTTTGATGTTAGGTGAAATGATTTATCATGAGGATCCAAGGTATTCGAACTAGAAGGTGACCTGTATAAAATACAATACAATACATCATCTTCATATTATTTTCATGATCTAGCTTAGGTGGGCATTCCCATGCTCAGCTTTATAAATTCGTTTTCATGTACATAGGACAGATAATCATCCACTATTACATACTGGTCATTCTCGTAGAGCCATCATCCTTTAGCTTGGATGATCATCTGTGCAGCTACTGTGTACATTTGATGTCTTTATATTCCTGAATATATCATAGCCTTGATGGATGAAACTAGATCTGGGGTCTTTAAACTCATTCAATCTTCGCCCGATGTACAAGTCGATCCATGTGAAAAGATGTTCTGAAGTCGAACATGGAAAGGCAACGCTGAATTACCAGCCAATGATGTAAAGTTGTTAAGAGGCACGAGAGGAATCACCGATAATGATAATCACCCTCAAGGTACTACAGTACAATTCACATGGTGTGATTATAGGATCTGATGTCGAACTCCATGCAAAATCTTTTGGTCAAAGGCCATTGATGTAAACCTGTCACTGGAAGTGAGAAACTTGCCATTGAGGCATGCAAGCTTCAAAGTACTGAAAGGGTTGTTCCTAAGTCAAATTCTTGGATAATGAGCTGATGTTGAAAAGAAGTGACCCATCATAGGAAGGTCTTAATGAATCCCACATCTACGACACGAAATGAAGCAAATGGTTTTCTGGAGGTGAAAATGATCTGATGATACAAGGTTCAGAAATGGCAGTCATGAAGAATGGATGGTGAAGGAATTGTAGTGGACGAGGTTTTAGCTGGGTGGTAAATTCTCTGAATGACTTCTCTTGAACATATCAGCGACACTGAGATGGATTGGTAGCGTTAACCCCAAAAATAGATGGTACGGAGGACCAATGGTGATGTGACCGGTGAACGAAATCATGGTGATGGAGTGAAAGTGTCATGCTCAAGAGCGACCTACTACCAATGAAGTTATTCAAGTGTTCTTCAATCTAAACATTTCAAGACTTGGAACTCATACACCTTAACACCACATCATAGGCCTATATAATTCCATAGCCCTTTTGCATAACCCTCTTGTAAATTTCACTATGAATTTTAATTCATGTAAATAATGTGGAAATGTAAAAATTAACTGGGTTGGAGGAGTGGACACGGATTCAGAGGTCTAAGGAGGAGGAGTTGTTTGTAAAGCCATGCCATTATATTTATTTCACCACCTATCTCCCTAATTAATTTATGGGCTTGGTGGTGCAAATAATTAAAGAGTGTATGGGCTACTTGAGTAAAGGATGATACCAAATAGTCCCCAATATCATGGAACAAGTTTTTGTGTTTAATACATAAGTGCTAGAAAGGAAATACCCCAACGAGATACAATATGCAAAGTATATGAGAGAGGCATACAAACATAGTGGTGGTACATGAAAAATATACAGAGCGGAACACATTCAGAAGTGTGAGTGTACAACATAATATCAAAGAAAGAGAAATCACTAGAGAAAAGGTAAGAAATGTCATTGTATGTGTAGGCATGGAAGTACATGGAGGAGCATGGTGTAAAGAGAAAATTTGTAGTGTTGAGAAGGTAGAGTCACAATGGGATCTAGACTCCATTTCTTGTGTTGTTTAATAGGTGCATACCCTAAGTGTGTGCTCCGGACTCCCTGATATCCTAACAAGTGGAGACATGGTGTGTTATGGAATATTATGGGTTAGTAGGTGGATACATCGTGGGCCCTGGAATCTTGTACTATGAAGAAGGTGGACATATTGTGTGATCTAAATACCTGTAATGGTTTAATTTTTGGAACATTGTGTATTATAGATCCCTTTAGGGTTTTACATTTGGAACACTATGTGTGCTCTAGACTCCTAGTAAGTATGTGGGGACATTGTATTCTAGATCCTTGTGTGATCTAGTTAAACTAGACTACTGAATTTCCCTTAAGCACTTAACTCTTTAGTCTCTGAATCTGGCTCGAGAGTGGTTAGCTACAAGAAATACAATAGTGTAGTTGGCCTATGGTTGGGTGGAGATTTGAATTCCCTCCCTCAGTTTCCAACCATTTAAGTTAATAAGATAAGTATATTCAATTGTACATATGTTGCATTATAAATGGAGATTGATATTGTTATGTGTTATAACAAAGTATGTATTATCACTATTAATGGAGGAATGTGTTGTTCCTATTTATTTGCAATGAGATTCTTATGTGAATGTTCTCATGGTCTTTGAGGGACTTGAAAATCCCTGTGGTTGTTGATACCTTCCTTAGTGCATAGTTATACGCATGGTCATGTGTGCTTGCTTGATGTGCTCATTTAAATTGTTAGTGTGTGAATTCCATTGTTTGGAATGTTATGGATCTCATGGATATTTGAATGTTTAGGATTGATTGATTTTCATTTGTGGTAAAGGATTAATGATGTTGTAATGTATGATTTATCATCGGATCTGATAGTATTATGTGGAACTCACTCTAGGATAAGTTATTGTTCTATTGTTCTATTTGATTTGTGAAGCAGTGTTAGCCATGGCTTGGCTTGTTTGAGTTATTTTTAGTGGGCATCCTTCTAGATTCATTAATGTATTATGGTCATGAACATATTTCTAGAATGTTAGTATGGAATAAGGGTGTTTACAGTGCTTGATACTGCCAATAGTAGGGGGTTTCCCCTCTATGAAGTCCCAATTAGACCTCACACCATTTGGGATAGGAGCTCCATCTGGAATAAAGGTTTCACTACCATTTGTACTTAGATATTTTCCTTGACTATAATTAACACATAAGAGAAAACACATATACTTTACATAAGCAAGTAAGATAGCCTTTTGAAGCATACAATTTTAATGTATATAAGGTACTTCCACAGACATGAAAAGAAAGAATGGACCTTTAGAAGTAAAGTAATAGTACCATCCTAATAAAGACACACATATATGTATAAGGAATCATTAATTAATCTGCATAATCGTTCGCAAAGTAACAACAATTGTGAAAGTAGGTAAGGAAGTACCATTCAATAATATTCATACTAAAGATAACAAAATAGTTCATTTTCCTTAATACATATGAACAAAAACATATATTGTAAACATTAAAAGAATAGTCTTACAACATCCATGATACATGCATGAAATTTCATCAGCTCTGAGAGATTCAACATATTAAATGAAAGTTCCAAGATACACAATTACAATGATGCATCACTAGCCCCAATAGAGGAAAATGAAGCCACCACTTACTTCTCAAAAGAATGATATTCTTTCTTATGCTAAGCTTCAGAATCTGAGGCTAAAATTCCTTTACTTGAGGCATATGGCCTATTTATAACAAATGGATTTGCTCTTCATATCCTATGTGACTCTTGACCTCCCTCATGACGCTTGAGCTCTCATATGAATTTTGAGTTTCTACTTGACCTTTAGACTTCCTAGTGACTCTTCACATTCCATGTGTGACCATTGGGCTTCCATAGATTTTACATTTTCTTAGTTTCAAAATTACAAAATTACATTCCACCAATATTGTGGTGAAAAATACATAGGACAAAATAACACTCTTTTGATCACACTTTTAGAAGCTACAATTTTGTGACTATGACATGAGACTTCATTGTAATGTGTCAATTCCAAGTTCTTCTCTTTGCTACAATGTCTTCAAATATTCATGATGTGAAAATTACTACATCTAACAATCTCTAGAATCCTACTGCAACCAGCTGAATCTACTTCACCTAGATTGTAAATTATATTACAAGCTTATTTCAAATTTCTTCTTGAAATATTTAAGTAAATTACAAAAGAAGCCTACACCAAATTAAATATGATTCTGAAACATAGAAAATGAGCAAGGAAATACAAACACATAGGACCCGTTATTTTTGGACAAATGTCCCCAGAAAAACCCAATGTGGGAAAACTAGTGTAGCAACTCTAAGGGTTTTATTATTATGCAGAAGAAAATATGAGTACAATTCTAGGATGCTCAACTAGCAATCTGATACAGTGAGAATATTTAACAAAACAATGGTGAAATGATCCAACCCTGCCACTAGAGAATCAATGATTGATCTGGCTGAACAAGAGGCTTTGTGTCATCCTCTCTGTGGCCTATACACAGAACTACGTCACTCCCAACAGTTTCTACATAACCCCTCTTGGGTATTACGCTGCCCCTCTTCTGGATCCTCTACAAGATGAGAAAATCAAAATTTTTCATTTTGAACTCACACCCCGGCTCCCTGCAACTGAAATTCGACTTCCCTCAGCAGGAAACTTGACTTCCCCTCAAGGACTAAGTTTCCTTTGTGTCACCACCATGTGGGCTAGCGTCAACTTTCCTCTCGACGTATTTATGTTCTCCCTCTACCTCGTACTCTATGGAAATTCCTTCTTCTAGATTCTTACTGCCCCTTTGCCGCAAGAAATATCCTAAATCGATTTTCTTCCTAAGAACTTATCACTTCAGAAAAATGATTTCCTTGATCTCTCAATGTGTTTTCCAAATGACTCTCAAGACCCTTCTTATATCTTCTTGTTGGACAACCAACGGCCTAGATTAAATATTAATCAAAGGTTCATATTGTTTTGGCTTGATCTGTGCCTATTTTGAGAAGTTTCACCCATTATTAGATTAATACCCATTAATATTTTAGTTTTCCTAAATTTAGACTTAGGAACCCCATTAAAAATATTAATTATTTTAATAAAATCACTTCTAGGTGGAATTTCCCAAAACTCTTTCTAGGTTCTTTGGAATGCATGTGCCCAAGGCTCCCTGCAAAATTTGAGGCTTAGAGCACATCTGATGCTACCCAAAATCAACACTCACCCTTAGCAAGGAATGTGCTCTAGCAATACACTGTTGTTGCATATTGCTCTAACTTTGAAACATCATCCTTTGCATTGCTGATGTCTGACATACTATCCACCAACTAGTGCTTTGTTGCTACTATTGTCTTGTTGTCATTGACACTACTACTGTCAATGCTGCATATGTACTGCAAATCCCTCTCAATTCTTGAATCTATTATGTTGCTAGCACTACCACTTCTATCATTGCATCCATACCACAACTCGGTTGTTGAGAGAAGCAACTAAAAACACCCAAAACTAGACAAGTATCCAATGGATACACCTCGGTGTTGGAATACTAGCTATTGTTAGTCCCACGTTAAATTCTGAAGCCCCTTTGCTATTGAAGCTCTAAATTGTGCCTCCACACACTGTTGCCTCTCTGATCTATGATGCTCACATTTTGGTGCTACTAACTACTTCAATTGTCAAATCAACACTCCATGGCACCAACTAAAATTTGCTCCATCCCGCTACTACTTACCATGGGCTCACGTAGCACGTTGATCATCTAAGAGGTAAGCTCCTCAAGGATCCTTCCCATCTATAGCTCTATGAAACTATAATTCTATATCAGCCAACCTCCCTCCTGAAAGTATCTTGGTTGTTATGGAAAACTCCTCCTCCTATTCAATCTTTTTCGTTGCAACCTTAGGATCATGCTTCTATTCCTTGTCCTTTTTCTTCAAAGGACACTAGGATTCACAGTAGCCCATCTCGCCACATATGAAACTTTTCACCTTGGATAGGTCCTTTTATCATCTTTGTTGCCCCTATTGTCCCTTCAATGTAAGGAATGCATTATCCTCCTCTTCTAATTTGGGCTTTGACCCACTACTGTTATTGCTTCTGTCAAGTTTGACCTTGAGCAAGTCTCTCCTCAACTCTTCGTGTTTCAGATCTACCCACATCTCGTCCCAATTTGGCAATGTGCTTTGCCCAGGATTCTCTAGAGAAATACTTTCCATTCATCCGAGAGGGAATTTAGAGCCAAACTCACTAACTCTGAATCCTGAGGTGTCTTCCCTACAATCAACAACTCATTAGGGGTCTCCTTCAATTTCGTGAGTAATGGATCCACACGTTATCCCTTCTGCATATGAGAAGATATCAGCTTCTACTCTAAATACATCTTTCACTACTCAAATATCCCTAACACAATGTGGCCAAGGCATCCCACATCTCCTTAGCAGTTCCTTTGCTAGCAACATGACACACTACGTGATTCTTGACTCCATCCAAAATCATTCTTTTCACCTTAGCCATCTTAGCTCTATACTTTTTCAATGGATCTGCATCCCTGGGGATAGCTACCATACTATCAACATACGTCTTAAGTGTTAGGGTCCCACCCTAACCCCCTTATCCATGTAATGGGACCACGTCATAGTCAAGAGTCAATAAAGCCCATATTAATAATTGTAAGTGGTTAATCCGCAATTAATAACGGAACCATGGTTAGTTGCAAATGGGCCGTAGTATTAGATAGATGGTATTAGTAATACTGCAGTATTGGCCCGTGTTATTGCATGTATGAGTCATATATAAAGGATAGAAACTCCCTGCGAGGAGTATCGTGTCTTATTTTGTAATCGAGCTCTGCTCTATTGGAGGTTGCCCCTTCGAAGAGGCAAGTGAACATTACTCTCTGAATAATAAAATCATTGCTATTCTGTGTTCTGGGTATCTTTTCTTCGAATGTTCTGTGTTCTAGGTCTCTTTCTTTGCATATTCTGTATTTGGGTATCATTTGCAGGTTAAGAGCATAACAAGTGGTATCAGAGCACTTTTCAGGGCCGGTGGGATCTCCATTTCATAGCAAATTTTTTTTGGCTCAAGACGTGTTCCGGCGTCTTTAAACCATGGGATCTATCGTTGAGCGTATAAATCTGCAGATTTGGGGAGGCATGCACACAGGAAATACAAGAGGTGGTCACGCCTGTTGGACTCCCTTGTAACCCCTATGGGTACCCTTTCGAGTAGTAGCGCATTAGACAGAACCGCGCACGGACTATCTTCCACGTACCCTCTAGGTATATCGGAAGCCCCGTAGGCTCCCTGAAAACCTCACCATAGATAAACCGTCGGTCGTCTTGCGGCTACAGTACACTGAGAACAGCACTCAGAGAGATTACTCGCCCGTACAATAGGGTAGTCGGGTGGTACAGCTAAGGGTACAGTCGACCCTCCTTAGTTAGAGCCCTGAAACATTGGGCCGAGTACTACTGCCAGACCCTTATGTATATTGCGATCTGTAGCAAATGACACTCCTCAAGACCCTAGTTCCCTTTCCAATCATCATCTCTTCCAGATCTGCTTGAGCAAAGGAGTGCAGCAGTAGCAGACATCGGTCCTAATCAGCCATTCCAATCTATTAGATCCACCAGATCTGCAGAAGCAGTCAGTTCCGCCGTCCAGCGCTATCCGATCTGCCATTCAGATCTCTCGGATCCACTAGACCAGAGTCGTTGTGAAGGGTTCCTATACCAGGGTATAATTGTTGCAGTACTTTTGGCCGCATTGACATTTTGAGGATCTGGCAACTGCAGTATTGATCAGGAAGGAGTAAAACTCCGTTAGGAGTTTAAAAAAAAAAAAAAAAAAAAATCTGAGATCTTCTGGGGCTCTTATTGGTGATCTAGCCCATTAGAATCAGGACAACGAGCTGAGCATGGTGGTACCATTCAATTAATTGTGAAAAAAAATTTGGCAGTCCCAATTTTTCATCAGGTTGGTGTATGGTAGCAACTAGAGCTCAAGCGATGGCCAATGAAAGGATGGACAAACTTGAAGAAAATGTGAACTCCATCCAAACTGAGCTTCACGGACTAAGTCTCCAGAGACAGCAATTTATGTCAAAGGGCAAGGAGCAAGCCCACGAGGAGATGTATAATGGCCATGAAGGCAATGACGGTGAATCTAGCCACTCTCCTCACGTCTAGCACACCCATCCACCACCCAGTTAGCGACCTCCCAAGTTGGATATGCATAAATTTGACGGTTCTCACACGTCCGCATGGCTAGCACAAATGGAGCAATATTTCAAATTGAATCATATCCTAGATGATGCGACTAAGCTTATGTTGGGGAGCATGTACTTCGACAATGAACGGTGGCAATGGTGGGAATGGCATCAACGTTGGAATGGATCTTTTAGGACTTGGACCCAATTTACCAAAGCTCTTCGAGATCGCTTTGAACAGGAAGACTCTTATTTGCGTCATCTCACTAAGCTCCGACAGACTGGTACAGTGGATGAATATATTACCGCTTTTGAAGGCTTAGCTTTCCGCACTAAGGGTCTCACAGATGAGTTCTACACAGAATGTTTTATC
>APFE031575314.1:0-12747 GCA_000404065.3 Pinus taeda | reverse complement strand
CACCTTACAACCATTGCCCATTCTGGCATCCATTTGGACCGAAGTTTCTATGGATTTCATTACAGGTCTTCCAAAGTCAGGGAACAAGTCAGTCATCATGGTGGTTGTGGACCGATTATCGAAGTATGCTCATTTCTGCGCTCTTCCCCACCCGTTTACACCAACTTTGGTTGCTCAATATTTCATGGATCAGATCTTCAAATTGCATGGCATGCCCACTTCTATTGTGTCTGACCGCGACCCGATCTTCACCAGCAATTTTTGGCAGGAACTCTTCAGAATACAAGGCACTCAACTAAAACTCAGTACTTCCTATCATCCACAAACATATGGTCAAACCGAAGCCGTCAACAAATGTCTAGAAACCTACCTTAGGTGTTTTACTTCAGAAAAACAACACCTTTGGGTACAGTGGCTACCTCTAGTAGAATGGTGGTATAACACCAACTATCATGCCACCACCAAAATGACCCCCTATGAAGCAGTATATGGTCAACTCCCGCCTTCACCTACTTCATATCTCAAGGGATGCTCAAAATTCCAAGCAGAGGATCAACTCCTACAACACCGCGCAACTATGCTCGCCCATCTTCGAGAGAATCTTCATCAAGCTCAGAACCGCATGAAGCAACAGGTAGACCAACATCGCTCAGAGCTCCAATTTCAAGAAGGGGATCAGGTCTTTTTACGGCTCCAACCATATAAGCAAACATTACTCAAAGACAAGGGGTGTCAAAACTCTCTCCCAAATTCTACGGACCATATCAAGTACTTCAGCGCATTGGAGAAGTGGCCTACAAGTTGGCTTTGCCACCTACTGCAAAAATCCATCTAGTTTTTCATGTCTCGTGCCTCAAGAAAGTGATTGGGAACAATTGCAGAATTCAGACTAGTCTACCAGAATTGGACGAAGAAGGGTCCATCTGTTGGCTTCAACCAGAACAGGTCCTCGACACACGAGTCAAGCAACTGCGCGGCCGCATGATTAAGGAAGTCCTAGTCAAATGGAAAGACACCTCTCCAGAAGATGCAACTTGGGGGCCAGCCACTATTCTGCAGCTTCAGCCTTGAGGACAAGGCTAGTCTTAAGGGGGTGGGCATGTTAGGGTCCCACCCTAACCCCTTATCTATGTAATGGGACCACGTCATAGTCAAGAGTCAATAAAGCCCATATTAATAATTGTAAGTGGTTAATCCGCAATTAATAACGGAACCACAGTTAGTTGCAAATGGGCCGTAGTATTAGATAGATGGTATTAGTAATACCGTGGTATTGGCCCGTGGTATTGCATGTATGAGTCATATATAAAGGATAGAAACTCCTTGCGAGGAGTATCGTGTCTTATTTTGTAATCGAGCTCTGCTCTATTGGAGGTTTCGCCCTCGAAGAGGCAAGTGAACATTACTCTCTGAATAATAAAATCATTGCTATTCTGTGTTCTGGGTATCTTTTCTTCGCATGTTCTGTGTTCTGGGTCTCTTTCTTCGCATATTCTGTATTTGGGTATCATTTGCAGGTTAAGAGCATAACATTAAGGGCATGTTCATCTAGAAGGATATATATTCTAGCCATCCAAATGACATAGTTGGAATCCTCGTCCAACCTGTCCTAATCCCTCAAGCCACTAGTTTCCATATCCTCCGAGAAAATGTCAAACAAATCCCTCTTTCTCCCTTTTGCATAGCTCCTAGGCTGCCTGACACACTCCCTGATGGAGCTAGTAATATGTTGCTCCTCTAATGTTCAGTAACTGACAAATATTGATTTTCTTGGGAAGAAATCACTGAGGAAGTATTCCCTCACTATGTGATCAACTTCTTCCTTCAGATGGCATTTATGCCCAGCACTTAGCTTGCAAAAAACTATGTCCCTATAGCTTTGTGTGCCTCTATGTATCTCCATCTTTCTATGTAAATTCTCAATTCGGTAGTCTTACCTCTCTTTCGGCTCATTCAGAGAGAGACACCCATAAAACTATAGCTCTCTTGGCTAGAACTGTGCAACCCCTTAGGGGAATCAAATTAACACTTGATGTAGCAAGTTGGCCCTTGCTTCAGTCCTAGATATTCTCTTCCTTGTTTCACATCAATCTGGCTCTGATACCATGTGAAAATTCCCATATGTAACAATCTTTGGAATCCTATTGCAACCAGTTGAATCTATTTCACCTAGATTGTTAATTATATTACAAGTTTATTTCATATTTCTTCTTGAAACATTGAAGAAAATTACTGAAGAAACCTACACCAAATTAAATATGATTCTAAGACATAGAAACTGAGAAAGGAAATACAAACACATAGGACATCGTTATTTCTAGACAAATGTCCCGAGAAAAACCCAATGCAAGAAAATCAGTGCAACAAATCTAAGGGTTTTATTATTATGCAGGACAAAATTCGAGTACAATTCTAGGATGCTCAACTAGCAATCCGATACAGAGAGAATATTGAACAAAAGATTAGTGAAATGATCTCACCCTATCACTGGATAATCAATGACTAGTCCACCTGAATAGAGGCTTTGTGTTACCCTCTGCATGGCCTCTATGTAGAAATGCATCACTCCTAACACTTTTTACATCACCACTCTTGGGTATTACATCTCCCCTCCTCTGGATCCTATGCTGGTTAAGGAAATCAAAATTTTTCCTTTCAGACTCACACCCCAGTTCGTGGCAACTGAAACTCAAATTCCCTCAGTAGGAAACTCAACTTCCCCTCAAGGACTATGCTACCTCTGTGTCAGCATAGCATGGGCTAGCGTCAACCTTCCTTTGGACACCTTTATATTCTCCCTCTGCCTCATACTCTTCGGAAATTCCTTCTTCCAGATTCTCACTGCCCCTCTACTACAAGAAATCTCCTCAATCAATTTTCTTCTTGAGAAATTCTCACTTCAGAAAAATCAATTTCCTTGATCTCTCAGTGTGTTTTCCAAATGACCCTTAAGCCCCTTCGTATATCATCCTGTTGGGCAACCAACAACCTAGATTAGATCTTAATCAAAGGATCATACTGTTTTGGCTTGATCTGTGTCTTTTTCTAAAATTTTCACCCATGATTATATTAATACCCATTAATATTTTATTTTTCCTAATTTTGGACATAGGAACCCCATTAAAAATATTAATTATTTTAATAAAATCACTTCTCGGTGGAATTTCCTAAAATGCTTTCTGGGTTCTTTAGAATGCATGTGCCCAAGCCTCCCTGCAAAATTTGAGGCTTAGAGCATATCTGATGCTACCCAAAATCAACACATAATATGTATAAAATATGCTTCATCTTTACCCCCCAAAGAGTTTGGGTAGGTATTGGAACATTATAGTTCATCATGAGTTTCCATATATCTATTGTACTCCAAGATTCCCTTACTCTTGCATGATAGGATTTGTATGTCTCATCTCCACAAGCGTCTTCTTTAAACTCCTTCTTGATGAACTCCTTGAATATCATCTTCCATGTTAAGAGTATAGTACTTGAAAATGGATTTCACTCATGGAAAGAGAATATTAGTCCCAAAATCACCTATTCTACCTTTTTTTACACATGCATGATGCCAGTTGTGATGGGACAATGCACTAGGAGAAGCCATCTTTGTCATAGGGCATAGATTCAGGAGGAGAGAGGTGAAAGTTTGGTTATTTGGAGTGCACACTACACTAGGGAAAGAGAAAGAGAGGTGATTTAGGGCACAAAGCGCAGGTCTTGGAGGTAGGGTGGTGAGCTTTCTCAATGGGAGTGTTTAGTGCACTTATGAAGGAAAAGTTTCCCAATCCTTTACACAAAGCACAGTTGTAGGAAGCAGGGGATGATGACTATGGCTTGGAGATGTGAAATGCATTGAAGAAGAGGTTTGGTTTCAAATTGAGCACAAGTTTAGGAGATAGGGGTTAGGGATTGTGCCTTAAGGATTTGCAATGTAGTCATGAGGGAAGGATCCTTTGTGATCGACGCAAGGTGCATGTGTCAGTTGCAAGAGAATTATGACTAGGTCCTAATTGTGTGTAATGTGCTCATGAATTTAGCTCAAGGGTAAACATGTTCAAAGCTTACATGAAGACAAGAAAGAATCCCAAAATTGACAAAGTGTGAGATTAGTGTAACAAGAGAGAGAGATAGAGAAATAGAATACAAACAAGTCTGGAACATGATCAAACACACATACAACATCAAAATCATAGCAAGGAAATTCACAGTACCCAAAATCCACATGTATACACTAAATTTACACTAATATCCAAATGCGATAGTTATGGTGCAAGTCTTTAAGACACAAGTGTTGATTGTAATCAAAAGGTGTGTTATGCCATGGGAGTATGCCTAGCACATGTTCTTGTGATAGATAGCATCAACTATTATAAGAAAGTGAGTTCTAACTACTTGTATAAGGGTGCATCAAGGTGTTCTTAAGATATATGAAAGAAACTGAAAGTGACACATGCAAGAGTGAAAGCAAGGAAAAGTGACAGCTGTGAAAGAAAAAGTGACACATGTGAGATAAAACGCAAGAAAATGTGACAAATGAGAAACTTACCCAAAAGATGGATCACTTGAAACCAAGAGCGAGAGATAATCCTTATGCTCCAAAAGTGCGCAAAGCTCAAAAGAGAAAGATAAGTGTGAAAAGAGCTATGGGTTGGATTCTTTATATAGTGAGAGTGCACATGAAATTAATGTGAAGGTTTGCAAGTCTTCTTAGTGTATGTCAAAATATAAAGAGATAAGAGTGAGATGATTGCCACTAAGGAGTGTGATACCATTGACATGATAAATTTTTCTCTTTGCCCACAAGAAGTGTGCACTGGTTGTTAACAAAGAGTGCATTAGCACTGTCTCTAGGAGATTTTTTGTAGGTGTCTCTAAAAGTTTCACTCCCGATGTTAACCAAAATTCTAATAGATTGTTCTCTAAGAGTGCACTCTGACTGTCTCCAAGAATTACATTAGGATTTATTAGAAGAAGTGCACTATGAAGGCATCATGATCTAAGCGTGTGAAAGAAGGTAGCTTTGACACTTAGGTTTCCTAGAGGAAGACTTTAACACTTAGAAAACATGATCAAGCATGAAATTAATGAATCAAAACAAAATATGACATGATCATGAGGGGGCTCCAAAATTTGAATGTGGGAAAATTTTGGAGAGCGTTGTAGTAGTTACAACACTTGGCGATTCACTAAAATAACCCCAACTTCTCTGTTTAGGTATAAATTTTATGCAAAAATTCTAGCGCTTCAGGAAGTATTGATTCACCATATACATGACGCTAGCTTTTTCACTTATCCTATTTACAGATGTATATTTTCTTATTTCCATTCTCGGCTCAATCACATTTACAAAACCTTTCTATATCCCAATTTTTTCGATTGGGTATAACGATAATAAGTATCTATGATTTTATGATGTTTAGAATTTAGTAGGGTCCTTGGTGTCGCTCCACTTCCAACAGGCATGTTCAATACCCTGAAAGAGTCACTACAATGAATCACAAACTTTGCTTCATCATTAGCATCCTTTTCTAGTACCTCGTGAAGTTATTTATTTCAACTCTTTGCACAAGAAGACTTTCTCTTCTTTCACCCTTTATTTCATTTTCAATATGATTTTGGAATTTATCATGAATTTTACTTTGCTAGGGTGGAAGAGAGATCTTGACTTATTTTATCAGAAATAGAGTTTGTTCCTTGTTATGTAGGGCTTCAAAAGATATCTAAAATTTATTTACTTGCTTTATGTTTTTCTCTTTTCCCTTCTTTACTCAAATGAGGTGAGTAGGTCAAAACACCATTTAATTACAATTTCAATTCAAAAAATGAATATCCTAAAATAGATATGGGCTTCATATTTCCACTAAAATCTTTATGTTCGAAATGGATCATACTTTCCATCCGAACATCAATGAATTTAAAGATATTTAGACCAAAGCAAAGAAGGAGGTCACAAATTAGCCAATCATTTACAATCTTCACAATGCCCTTTTATCCTTTCACTACATTACATTAAATCCAACAAGACAACTTTCACGCAAAATATTCATTCAGTGCAAACTTGTAAAAGAGATGTAAAAAACAAAACTCAAATAAAAAGGAAAAAATGGAATGTCGAGAGATGAATGTAGTGTGAAAAAGAAAGGAAAAAAGCAACTAAGGTATGATATCCTATGCAAGTAATGCACTAAAGTACAAATAATTTAATAAACAAAATAATTGTGACTAAAACTAAATCCCAGTCTATCTAACTAAAAGGATCATGTGAAATGAAATTTCCGATGCAACCACAAGAGTTGCTCCCGACCTGCAAGAAGAAAGATATAAAATGATCAGTAATAATATAAAATAATGTGAAACAATAAGAATACTTTCCTGAATCACCTGTAAATAAGAATCAAGGTCACATATGCAAGAAAAAAAATTATTACAGAAGCTTTCTTAATACAAGCTACAATCCTACCTCGATAGATAGAAAAACATATATGAATACCTTGGATGATTTTCAAAAATGTACATTCATTTGCATTTTCACTAGCAGCAAGAACCAGATAATATTGAAACTTAATTCTAATAATAAATATTTCCAAATAATATTTCTCTATCAAATTAATGATTCAATAATGATACTCAAAACAACCAATTCATGATTCTTGAAACTCTTAGAAAGATAAGCCTTCAATCAGTTCAATCGAGTTATAGAGGGAATATTACAAGAGGAATTTGATCTGATATGGTTCGTCAACTTTGTTAAGGTCATGAGGACTTGACATAACCACCACCAAAAGTTAAAGTTCCTTAACTTCTTGGCAGGTATTTGAAAAATGAGATGGTGGACGATAAAGATTTATTGGCTTGATGAGATGAAAAAACATAAGAAAACAATCATCATTGGATATATTGGTAGGGAAATTATTAATTGAAAGGCAGTTGTTTAGGCTAGTATTATGATCAGGTTCATCAATTAATAAATAAGATCCTCCATTATTAAATAATATAGGTAGGTATATTTGAGAGATTTTATGAATGCTTTGACTAGTAGAATCTTTCTCCTCACATGCTAAGTACAAAAAATCATTACCTTATATCTGATTACAAAATAAACCAGCAACACAAAAATTGAAAGGATTAAAATTGAATTCTAGTATAGAAAATCCAGGAAACCAATCAGGCTAAAAATAATAGTGAAACCAGGCTGACGAAATACTAGAAATGTGTATTAAAACAAATCTAATATTAATATCAATGTGGGAGATAAATTTGTTAGCAAAATGGTTATGATTCACAAAATAAATCAAGAATTCATTAAAACTCAAGAGGATAGATTGTGTCAAAATAAAAATGATTAGCTTCGAAACATAGACAAGAAAGATAAGGTGTTGATCATTCAGGGGGAAGTCTAACATGAAGAAGTATCTCATCTAACAATAATTATTATCTCAATAATCAGAATGACTAGTTTCAAAGTTGTGTACGTATATGAAAGGTATGAACTCCAACCATGGATTCAATACAAAATATTTGCAGGAAGAAAATTAACCATGCAGGAGTCTTCTATCCGATCAAAAAATTTATCTTGAGGATGAAGAGAATTGACATGAAAAAACTAAAAATACTTCAAGAGCGAGCTTGCATCTAGTGAAACAATGTTGAGAAAAGAATTATGTGAAAAGATTTAGATCTAATCTAGTTCGAGGACCTTATCAAGATCGCAAGAACATGACATAACCATTAGTGGAAGTTGAAGTGCCTCAACTTCTTGATCAGTTCCTGAACCTTAAAATTTTGAATGATAAAAATTTGAGGGCTTGATCATACCAGCATTATCTACATCAATCATATCCTTACTAATGGAATAGGTATTGTTGAGTTTATTGATTTGATCAAGTATATCAATATCGATAAGCAGATTACCTAACATGTAACGTTCTTCTGGTTTAGAGCTAAAGATATATAGATTCGAGAGATTTCGTCAACAACCTTAACTAAAGGATTAACCCCATGCAAAATTGGAGATTGCAAGGCATGGAATGGATGGTCAATAATTTCATTGTTTTCTTCTTCATCATGTGTGACCTTACCGCCTTGTGTCAACTCAAAATTTGATTCATAAGACGACAAATTTGAAAAGTGTGGGATATTTTCATCATCATATGATTCATTCTATGTGTCAAGACACAAGAGACAATTAATTGAGGAATAAATATCCATGAGAGATTCTTCTATGATTGAATCATATTCCATATATAGGCCTTGCAAATTCAAATCTTCTTGATGAATCAAGGGTGAGCAAAGTACTTGGGAACTCATCACCATGTGTGTTAATGGAGTCATTATCATGAGGATGATGGTTTCCCAAGCCTTAATTATGGTTAAAAGCTTTGGTTTCATCTAACTGATCACCACGATCACAAAATTCTTAATCAGCCAAGAATGTGGAAGCATCATCTTGACATAGAGGAATTTTAAAAAGAGAAAAGAGATATAATGTGTCTTCATCCTTTTGTACCTTTACTTATGAGATGTGACAATCTTGTACCTGATTACCATTTGGACTAGAAAATTGAGAATCAAAAGTATCTGAAGCAATTGTTGGTGGAGCATATTGATCAAGAAAATCGAGGTACAATGAGCCATGAGATGTAGATAACACTGAATGAAAAGTATCCCTTGAAGAAACAATACTTTCAATCATATCAAATTCAACATTTAAATTATGCTTACTAATTTTATCTCAACGAATCAAGGGATTAGTCTTCACCTCAAGCTCCATGAATTTATTATAACATTTCCTAGATGAAATCCTGATCATGGAAAGGAGATGGTGGTTGAATAAATGGGTTAGCAATTTTATTTTGTGATTTCCCAACTCCAACATCAACACAAGAGACCACTTTATTTGGTGATGAAAAAGGAGGACGAAAAGGGACAAAAGAACTATCAGATTCTTCCTCTAAGAGTTCAGAGGTGTCTCGTGACTGAGAAAAGTTAGAAAAGGTGAATTTCTTATTATAATTGTTTGATTTTGATTTAAATACTATTATCATTATAAGATGACCCATTATCAATGGGAAATTCATATTCAAATTAGTTCAAAGAGATTCATACCAAATTCTTAAACTTTTCATGAATGAAATCCCAATCCACATCTTCTTTGTAAAAATCATATAAAAGGTGAAGAAATATATAAAAAAGTCCTCTAATGATTCATAAGGTTTCATTCATGAAGCTCCTTGAGTAATTGATCAAATGAATGGATAGAACCAGTTGGTAATGTGTGGCAGCAATGATTGACATGACCTTCAAGAATGAGGGTAATCAACCTGCAAATAACATATTTACAATGTATTCCATTACAATTACATAATTGAAGAAATTGCAACATATTTCCAGGTATATTTGTTTGACCCTACCATTAAACATAAACTATGACAAGTTATGAGTTATTTTTGTGGGGATTGTAAGAACTAATCTTTTGGAAAAAAAATCCTAAGAATAATATTTTGGGGTAGACCATTTCAAGATGAAAGATTTAAAATAGTATCCATGAGCTCAGCTTTTCATCTTCCCGCCTTCTAGTGCCAAAATCTATTGGTGGTGTTGGATACCGCCATTAATAGGGGGTTTGTTTCTAGGAAAACTAGTGTCTTTTCGATCTGCTAGTCCCACTAAGATGGGTAGCTATCTTAGAAACAAACAATTCAAAGCACTTCAAGATTTCCTTTATGTATGATAGATAAGAGAGAAGCAGAGAGGACCAACATGTATCTTCCGCTTGGCTCCTTGTTTGTTTCCTCTCTCCCTTGATAGAGCTTGCCACTCTTCTCCTACTTGTCCCACTTTAGAGAATATCTATAGAGGCAAAGCAACAACACACCATCAAAGCATCGAGATCTATGATATCATAAACAATTCAAAATCAGAGATACATTAACCATACAATTGAATCCACAAATAACAAGATTTACAAATACACAATTATATGGAGGAAAACTCAAAGAACTTTATTGATAGTAGAAATAGAAGAGAGGATTACAACCCAGCTATCTGATCCAGCATCATCCTCCCAGCATGAAAGCCCTCTTCACCTCATGAAAAGCAAGATCACCCAACAATACAATGTCTATTCTCAAAGAGAAACCAATAGAACTTCCTTACAAATTACAAAAGTCCAGCCTTTAGATCTCTCAGATGAGGGATCCATTTATAGATATTTGCAGAGGGGTGAGTCAGCTTCTGGATTTTTTATTAGTGTCATTTCACTGATAGTTCTTGGTTCCACTTGGAGATTCCATGATCTCTTACTCATCCCTGGGCAAATTCAGAGAGGCAAGTGTCCCATGAGAAGTTTCTAGAAGATTCTATGGGTTTCCACTTAGCAAACAGTCTTTTCCATTTGTCTACTCTCGCTCATCGTACCCTACAGAAGGCCTTTTCAATATGCATCGCAGCTCTTGTGTGTAGCAGGTGAGATGCATCACACTTTGACCAAGGAGCAGTCAGTATGGTCCAGTTTTGTCCAGTTCTAAGTGGATTTTCAAGTGGAACATCTGGAAAATGATGTAATCAGTTGACCATGATTCTTTAGGGTGTGAAACAACACTTTTAGTGGTTTAAGAGCCCTTGGTTTATTGACATATGTGGTTGGGGTTGCAGTGCCCAAATATGTCTATAACAGTTGCCCCCTAAAGCATGAGGTCGTAAATCTTTTGATGTCAGGTGAAATGCTTTATCATGAGGATCCAAGGTATTTGAACTAGAAGGTGACTTGTATAAAATACAATACAATACATCATCTTCACATTATTTTCATGACCTAGATAAGGCAGACATTCCCATGCTCAGCTTTATAAATTCAACTTCATGTACATAAGACAAATAATCGTCCGTTGTTGCAGACTGGTCATTCTCGTAGAGCCATCATCCTTTAGCTTGGATGATCATCTGTGCAGCTATTGTGTACATTTGATGTCTTTATCTTCCTTAATATATTGTAGCCCGAATGGATGAAACTACATCCAGGGTCTTCAAACTCGTTCAATCTTCACCCGATGTACAAGTCGATCCATGGGAAATGATGTTCTGAAGTCGAACATGGAAAGACATCTCCTGATTACCAGCCAATGATGTAAGTTGTTAAGAGGCACGAGAGGAATCACCGATAATGATAATGACCCTCAAGGTACTACAATACAATTCACGTGGTGTGGTTATAGGATATGATGTTGATCACCAAAAGTGAGAAACTTGCCGTTGAGGCATGCAAGCTTCAAAACTGAAAGGGTTGTTCCTAAGTCAACTTCTTGGATAATGAGTTGATGTTGACAAGAAGTGACCCATCGTAGGAGGGCCTTAATGAATCCCACATCTATGACATGAAACGAAGCAAACGGTTTTCTGGAGGTGAAAGTAATATGATGATACAAGGTTTAGGAATGGCAGTCATGAAAAATGGAGGGTGAAGGAATTGCAGTGGATGAGGCGTTAGCTGGGCGGTAAATTCTCTGAATGACTTCTCTTGAACATATCAGCGACACTGAGATGGATTGGTAGAATTAACCCCAAAAATGGATGATACGGAGGACCAATGGTGATGTGAACGGTGAATGGAATAACCCAACCCGACTCAATCATGGTGATGGAGTGAAAGTGTCATGTTCAAGAGTGGCCTGCTACCAATGAAGTTCTTCAAGTTTTCTTCCCTTTTTCCCTAGTCATTGCTGACCAATACCTCTTTAGTTTTGTCAAGCTTGAGGAGGTGATGAGCCCCAATTTTGGTACAATTCGGGCTCATTTTGGCCTACTTTACTTGCTCAAACCATTCATCTTTATTTGCTTATGCATGCATTTCTTAGTTATTTCGTGTTGTTTGTAGGAGGAAGGTTAGACACTTTATGCACGTGACTAATGCATTGTGATTCCAGGTTTTGGCATTAAAAAAGGGGAACAAAAGACAACGTAGAAGGAGTAAGGAGACATAAGGTCGCACTGCTGACTTTGTGGAAGGATGTCCACAGTATTGGGACATTCCTCGTGATTCCCACCGAGAACTCCGAGCTCCAATCAATCTCCCCTCCGAGCCTCAGAAGTAGCCAGCTGTCCTACAGGAACATCAGTCATCAACTGTTGACTGCCTCACAAATCCGCAGTTAAACTTCAGTTGGACAGCCGAGCTCCTAGAATCAAGGCTACTTGGCGGATCATCATCTTTTTTTGTATAAATATGGAGGCCGTAGCCTTAGATAGGTTGTTGAATCTTTTGGGTTATCATATCACTTTGGAATCAGTCCAAGTTTTGTTTTCTTTTTTTGCTGTAAGCCAGTTTGGCATAACATTGGATTATGAATAAAGAGGACAGTTTGTGATCGATTCCTAAGTTTTATTAGGAGACTATAGCTCTCAGGTTAGGGCCCAACCTAAGAGCCATAGATCCCCTCTGTTGTAGTATTGTTCTATTTCTTTTTCCAGCACTTTGAGTTTCATTTGCACATGCAATTTGAATGGCAGTCTTGTAATGTGATTTTCTTATGAGTTAGATAGATTTTGTTTATGGTACAGTTACTTTCACTTGTTTAGCGTAGCACATGATACATGACATCCATTGGAGCTCCATTAAAATTGTTTGTTAAGGCTCACTTCCATCTCGTTTGAAGGTTGGGGTGTAGTCCATAGCAGACCACCAAAAACACGCATGAGTTGGTTGATACAGTTATGATTTGGATTTAGATGCTTCCTTGTCATTTATACGAACCACAC
>APFE031575312.1:0-17048 GCA_000404065.3 Pinus taeda | reverse complement strand
GGTATGCTCAACGAATGGTACATTCCCCTCAGAAGAGGAAGCGAAGAAAGAAAGCTGGTCAACCATGACAATTTTCCCCTGATGAGGGAAACGAATGACACGGAAGAGGGATGAAGCCACGACACGCATGGCATACGTCCAACTCCGATTGAGAAGGAGGTTGCATGTGAGATTTTCGTCAACAACCTCAACTTCTACTTCCACGGTCTTCCCTTCTAAGGTGATTGGTAAACATTGAAGAATACCATAAGGACGGGATTCTCTCCCATGGAATGCTTCCAAGGCCGTTTGGGACTGACTGAGAGTCGGGGAATCGATCGCTTTCCAACACGCAATAGACATAATGCAGGTTGATGTGCCTTCATCAATAACTGTACGATGGATCATTTTGGAATTGATGACGACTTGAATGAGAAAAGCAATCTGATGAGGCAGTCGAGGAACATGGCTCTCGAGGTTGAAGGTGATCAGATTCGAGTCCGCAGGGTCAATGCCACCGATGGCCGATAGCAGGGACTTCCTCTGGGGGGGGGGCAGCTCTGAAGGACTTCTAAGGCGGACATAGCCGACGGAGCCTGCGCTAAGTCCTCTACGATGCTATAGTGTTGTGCAGCACGAGCATTCAGATTATAAGAAGATCTTCTGAGTACCCCTTTGGGAGGGGGTTGGATTGTCGTCTCAGTACTTGGTCTCTCGATATGGAGGGGACCAGAGCTGGACGAAGGAGCACTTGAGGGAACCTCTGGCTCCTTCCCAGCAGACAACAGATACTCCTTTGCTCGATTCGTTACATGAATGGGAATAGTTCCAGCCATGAAGACCTGGGAACCGAAGGGAGAAGAAGAGGGATCAGCCACCATTTGAGTTTGCTGAGAGGGAAAGGGCTCTTTAAGAACCGCAGGGATCCCAGGAGCACCCTTCAACAAAAGACTAACTTCGGATCGCCTGGGGTAGTCCTTAGTATAGTGATCCTCCTCACAAATGAGGCAAGGATACTTGGGTTTGCGTTTCGCTCCTTCCCCGGCTGGAGATTTAGAGGATTCTTGTTTAGGTTGCTCGGATTTATTTTTCCCTTTCCCATTTTCCTTTTTCTTTCCTTTCGAGGCCTTGCCCGCCGTGGTGGACTGGACGGCATTGACCTCGGAAGTGTTACCAGAATTTAAACCACCTTGAGAAGTATTTTCGTTGGATGCACTTGACTTTTGCTTCCCAGGGTTCGACGATGATTTTTTAGAGGCTGGGTTCACAGAGCCAATGACTCCATCGACAGATGGCTTGGGCGGAGCCTTGGATGTACAGGGCCTTGGGGCGTCCAGAAAATACTCATACAAGGTACCATACTGAGAGTAAATTAAGTCCAGGTACTGAGCGCCCGCGATTGCTTGCTCTTCAATTACACAGGCTCCCATAGCAATGTCTCGTGCAATCTTAGGGACAAAGGAAGTCGTGAACCAGTCGGTGAGGAGTTGATCAGGAATCCAGAACTTGATCAACCTGCGACACCTTCTCCATTCATGTATATGATTGGAGATATGCGTAGCCGTATCCTGCTTAAGAGAAGTAAGGAGGTGAGTCCCTGTCTCGTACCGAATGGGTAACTGAAAGTGAGTAAGGAATGCCATGGCCAACGAATTGAAATCTTGAAATGACACGCGGGTCAATTCAATATACCATTTAGCGGCCAAACCAGTGAGAGTCCTCTAAAAGAGGCAAAGCCGAATCGAATCATCGAGCCATGAATTGGACGAGCACCATAAGTGATACGTCATCACATGAGCTTGAGGGTCCTCTCAGGCTTTTCCGTCGAATTTGGGACAATCACTAGGTATCTTAGTTGGAACTGGTGGCCATTGTGGATTATGTAAAATGGGATCATTCGTTAACTTTGACACATCGGGCAGTTCCAATGTCGCGAGAAATGGTAGCTGTAGGTTAAAGGACATTTTTCCCGGATACGAGGTAGAGCCAGAATTCCATCCAGTTCTTGATTGCCCCCACTGGCCTTGTCCCAATGGACCAGGTCCAAAAGGGCCTTGTCCAGAAGGATTTTGTCCGTAAGGTTTGTTTCCAGAACCAGGTTGCTGATACTGGTTCTGGCCCCCAGTGCCCCATTGGTTACCATACTGGCCAGCGGGTTGTTGATAATTTAAAAAAGGGTTACCCTGCGGCTGCTGGTAATTTTGATACGAGGTATATTGATTTTTCCCCTGGAGTTGTTGGAATCTGTACTAAGCCTGGGAACCAAGCGGAATTTGATGACCAGATTGGGATTGATACCCACCTGAATACAGGGGTTGGGATTGGTACCCACCCGAATAAGGAGGCTGGGATTGGTACCCACCTGAATAAGGAGGTTGGGATTGATACCCACCTAAATAAGGAGGCTGGGATTGGTACCCACTTGAATAGGGAGGTTGGGATTGATACCCACCTGAATAAGGAGGCTGGGATTGATACCCACCTGAATAAGGAGGCCGGGATTGATACCCGCCTGAATAAGGAGGCTGGGATTTATACCCACCTGAATACGGATGCTGGGATTGGTACCCACCTGAATGAGGAGGCCGGGATTGGTACCCACCTGCATGCTGGGCCATCTAGCCAGAAGGTTGTCCTGGTCGGATCTGAGACGGCCCCGTTCGTCCAGAAGGTCGAGCTTGCTGAGCGAGGGGCTACCCTTGCGCAACCGAGGATTGTCCTTGTTGACCAGATGGTTGCTAAGCGGTAGGTTGGCCTTGTTGTGCGTAAGGCTGGCCCCCTTGCCCAGAAGGGTTGCCTTGCTGGCTTCCGGGTCGACCTTGCTGACCGTAAGGTTCTCCCTGGTTCCCGTGAGGTTGCCTCGAAGGGTAGCCCTGTTGGGTCCCGAGTTGTCCTTGTTGAGCATTGGGTTGTCCCGGGTTTCCAGAAGGTTGCCCAAGATATGTGAAAGATGAACCACTAGAGGCCAAAGGTTGTCCCTGATAGGGTTGTCCTTGTGGGCCTCCTTGTTGACCTGTGTAAATCTGGCCATAATACTGCTGCCCATGATTAGGCTGCGAGTAAGGCTGTTGACCCTAGTAGGGTGGTCCTTGGGATGGCTGTCCTTGACCCTGATGGTACTGGCCGCCACCATATCTGGTAGCACCCCAAGCCACACTCAATGGAACAGAAGCCTCCACATAAGGCTCTTCAGGCAAGGAGGTATACAAATAATGATTCTCAGGATCATAATAGGGGCCTTGCCCACCTAGGTTCTGGACATTATGCAAGTATTGAGAATATGCCTCCTCTGCCGTCATATGATCGGAAGAAGGAGGGGCACCACTTGCGGGGTGCACAACTCTCGCAGTATGTGTCGATTGACCACTTTTTGCTGGACCTCGAGATGGGCCTGCAGCAGAAGTGGCAGCAGATGATGCTATAACGACACTAACAACTGGAGTTGACGACGCGACACAAATGGTCAGATTGGTTGGGACTACTGTAACAGCAGTATGGTGAACTTGGGAAACAAACGGTCCTATGGTAGGGACGATGTTTTGATCCCACAGAGAAGAGGAAGCCGCGGAGTTCATGGCATCCCTCAAAGATCTATAGCGCACCGACACCGTGACACCGAGAGGTGTAACGGTGTAGGGCGTAGAAATGATTGGGGATGTAGCCGAAATGGGAGTATCAATACTCTACATAACGGGCGTCCCACTCGACACAGGAGATGTGTCCTCCATATCGGAAGAAGTCATCGGAGATGGAACACCAACAGGAGTGGTGGGAAATTCCTCTTCAGAGGGTCCCCAAACAGGGTTCCAAAACAAGTCGTACAGCTCGTCCTCTGGAGCTCGAGAGTTCAACTGTTAGATGCTCAGAACAATAGGAAGAGTGTCACAAACCGGTGTCTCAGGGGAAACAGAAGATGGAGACCCTTGGTCACTTGGGATAGGAGACGGAGTCGATGGATCCGCCAGGATGATCAAACAAAGACCCTAAGCAAACTAACGATAAGAGACCCTACTCAAAACTAAACGCAAACAAGATCTACCAAGGTAAATGTTATCGTTGCCGAATAAATTTTTATGACATTAGGACACAACTGACCTTTTCATGTTTTAAGAGTCGAGAAAAGGAAAAAAGGTGACTCTAGTCGCCTTCGAATGTTTTAAGATCCCGAAGTGACAAATGATCTATAGAGCCTTTTCTTTTACAGAGTCCGAAAAGGATCAAAAAGTGACTGCTCTCGAGAAACTAGGCAAGGGGTTTACCCGACAATCCGTAAAACTGCTTATACACCTTGGAAATCGTATGAAAACCAAGGACTTTTTGTACTGCAGTCAATCTTCTCGAATGTTGTGTTCGGTGCGTTACGACTTGTAAGGTGGCAGAAATGGATTCCTATGGATCAAGGATGCAAACCTAGTGGAGTCTCCCCATATATACGCGACAGTACGTGGGAGACCAAGTCCGTACTAGACCACAATCGAACCACACCAGGAGGAATCACTCAACCTTAATGTGAGAACAAAGGTGACTAGGTTTAACGATGTCGGAGCACGTCTCTAGCCTAGACCTCTAGAATATTTGCGTTATGTTCCAATGCATTTTTAAGTTAATTCGGTTTATTTTATGGTTGATCTTTAGTTAAGTTTCAATTTAAGGCCCTACCGTATGTGATCTTTCACAATTTCCTAGATGCAAGCTAGATGCGAAAGAAAGCCATTTCGTTCGATGAATACTAATTACAAGAAGGTTAAGAGTTTCAATCAAACAAAACGAACTCAATCAACCAAACAACCTAATGCAGCTAATGGAAAATAAACAAAACTTTTTCTTTTCAATAATGCAAATAATGAAAAGTTCTATTCCATTCACTATTAAATGCAAAAGAGATTATTTCATTTCTTTCTACAAGCACAATGCACTAGCATGAATTTTGAAAGATAACAACACTGAGCAAAGAAGAAAATTTACTCAATGAAGGAACAATGAAATCCCAAAACACTAAAATAGTTCTCCAAATCAAAAGGAAAACAAGGCTTCACGCGAGCTATGTGATCTAAGCTCAAACAAAGCTAGAATGAAATCCAAGCAAACAAAAGCAAGTTATTCGGAAATCACTCCAAAACACTTCAATCAATCACTAAAGAAAATGTGAAAAGCAATCACAAGGTTAACGGGATGATCGAAGAACCCAAAACTCCCACGGGAGGCTCGACACACACGACCACTAGATGCCTTAGGGTTGAAGCATGAACTCAATGGAAGGAGGCAAACACCCGGAGGACAAAGGTTGCAAACCAGTCAAACAGGGCTTAAGCACACTCCAGCAACTGAAAAAGAGGTGGAAAAATACAAATCCAAGCTCAGACAACAAGCAAAACAAGTGGACCAAAAACTACACGGCCTGGCGTGACTGTCAGGCTGCAACTCGTGCTAAACAGAGATTGGCGCGTGTTGTCAATTGGCAACAAGGGCCACTAGCGCGACTGTGAAGGCAAAAAGCGCGCTAACAAATTTTGCTAATTTCAAAAGAAAAATATGCAGTCCAGGGCTTGGGTCACAGGCTTAAGGCGAGTCAAAAAGCACAGGGGCAGCAAGAAACTCAATTCCAAAGGCTTATCTGAGCAAGCAAACACAAGAAAACCAAAGAGGCAAGACAAACTCCAAATTGTTTAGTCCGTAAACCGAACCGGAGATCGACTAAAGTGGCTTTGATCTACTTCACTACTGCAAAACAATAGTGTTTCTAAGGCTATCTGGTCGTGTTTCAGACTCCGTCTAAGTTTACAAATCAAAACAACAAGCTAAACTCCCCAGTGGAGTCGCCAAATTGTTGGAGAGGTAATTCCCCTCTACGGATAGAGGCGATCCCTACTAGCCCAGAATGGGTCTAGAAACAATCAAACAATGCCATCACGCAAGTTCCTAATTGCAAATAAAAGGTAGGTGATGAAGACCTTCTTGAGATCCAACACTTTAGTTTGTAGAAGAGATGTCACCCACGTTCCTTTGCCTTGGCCGGTCACAATCCTCCACTATCCACGTGAATGGACACCTGCACACAAAGAGAACAACACAAACACAAGCGTGAAATCTAATATATGCAATTATACATCAGTCAGGAAGGATATAATTCAACATCAACCATTACAAGTACAACGAGAATGGAACCATAATGATAGTCATCTATTATTAATAATTCAACAAAGGAGAATACAACCAGCGTCCTGACGTCAAGTCCTCCTTTGGCTGTGTGCTCAGCTACACAAGTCTTGCAAAAGCTTGAAGGGATGAGGGACAAACTGTCTCTCTCTTTAGTGACAAGGTCTCCTTACTTAGATAAAGCCTTATGGATGCAAAGAAGGCTTCTTGCAACTCCAATCTTTTGATATCTTCCTTTCAGCACAAGTATTACCACCAGAGTCAGAACTATCAGAACTAGAACTAGCTTGCTCAAGCCATGGAGACAAGCTTTTATAGAGGAAAAGGAAGAGATAAGGTCAATCCCCCACAATCATGGATTTGGCTTCATCACTTGGAAATTTCCATGGAATGGTGGCAAACAACTTTCCATCCAAGGAGATTCGAAGCCAAACCATCCTCACTCAACTTGGAATCAGTTTGGTGAATGAGGTGGGCAGAACCTTCGGAGGTTTGAGTAGTTGAAATATTTGCCCAAAATGGTTGGCGCGATTGCGACTCTGGGGCAGAGTGCTAATGGCGCTCCTTTTAATTAGGATTTTCCCCATTGGCGCGGGCATAACACAGGGTACCAACGCTAATGCAAAAAGGGTTGTTTTTAAGGGCAATGAGCAGGAGATGTCTTAAGGGCATAAGAAGCTCATGTTTAGAGGTGAATAAGGAAAGTGGTTTCAAGTCTTGTCACTTCTCACAAGTCCTGGAATGGGTCCTCCAAGATGCAGGAGAGGGGTAACAGGGACGGTGACAAACGGTGACAAATTACTGTGTAACAAACTCCAAAGTTGAGATGTCCAAATCTCAAGTGCCACAACCAATTTTCATCCTTTGGTTCGCTTTAGAAAGCCTCTTGTGTCATTGCTGCAATTTCAACTCCATCTTTTAAATCTACTTTTATCCTGAGAGGGAACATCCTGTTCCTTGTCATATTCACTTTAGCAATACATCATTTGCTGGTTTTCTATCCATGATGGTGCATACATCATTCTCAAAGAAAACATTGTACCCCTTTTGAACAAGTTGTCCAATACTCAGGAGGTTACATTTCATTCTAGGAACATAATAGACATCTGCCATGGTTTTCTTTTCACCTTTCTTTGTTAAGATATTTACCTCACCTTTTCCCATAACACAAACTTTGCTATCAGTCCCAAGCATGACTTGTGACTTCACACTCTGATCTAACTCAGAAAACAGGGCTATGTTTCCTGTCATATGGTTACTGCAACCGTAGTGTAGAAACCATATATCATCACTCTTTGTTTCAACTATATTATAGGCTAACAAAAGATTATCTTGGCTGATATTTTCTCTAGTGAAATTGGCACTAGATCTATTATTCATATCATGATGCTTCTTCCTGCATTCATTTTCATAATGCCCATATTTTTTACAATAATAACATTTGACATTGGATTTTTCATACCTTTGTCCTTGAGAATGATGTTGTCCACTTTTTTGGCTGCTGCCTTGGCCTTGGTTCTGATTTGGATTGCTGCCTCTTCCTTGAGCATTTGCTGGACCGTTTCTTCAACCTCTATTTTGGCTTCTCCCTCTTCCTCTCTTGTTTCCTTTGCCTTTACCTCTTCCTCTTCAAAAGGACATCTCGGTCTTGAAGGCTTACTCTAGAGATGATTTTTCATTTCTACTCAATCTCTACTCATGTGTTATCAATGATGCATGTAGTTCATCAACTGAGAAGTTTGTGAGATTCTTTGTCTCTTCTATGGTGGTGACAATCACATCAAACTTTGAGGATAGGACCGTCAATAGTTTCTCCAGAATCCTCCTTTCTTAAAGAATCTCTCCATGAGACCTTATTTGTGTCATTAGACCAATTAATCGTGTGAAGAATGAGTCAGTATTATCAGACTCCTTCATGCATAGATTCTCAAAATCTCTTCTCAGCAACTGTAGTTTTGTTGTCTTCACTTTCTCCATGCCTTGATAGGCTGCCTTGAGATTTTTCCATGCTTTTTTGGATGTCTTAGGTGCTGTTATCCTTGGAAACACACTCTCATGTACTGCTTGATATAAGAAGAGGAGGGCTTTAGAATCCTTCTTCTTATATCTCTTCAACCGTTCTTTCTCTCCCTGAGTTAAATTGTTAAACTCATTTTCATCTGCTGGTTCTTCAAATCCATCCTCAACAAATTCCCATAAGTTTTGTGAGGCAAACAGGGCTCTCATGGTTATTGCCCAATATTCATAGTTTTTCCCATTAAATTGTGGGACCTGGGTATTACAGATACCCATGCTAGTGCTGGTGCTAGCCATTCTTGCTCTCTACACTATGCTTCAAAATACTTGTCTGTGTATTTAAAACAAGTCACTGTCTTCAAGAGTAACACAAAAAAAATCTAATATCAGAAATACCTTGGCTTTGTCTTAATTGAGTCTTCACTCTCTTGAGATTCTTAAGCAAGAAATCTTGCCTTCAGCTTCTTTCACACCTTCAAAGAGCATGGACAAGCTCTCATACCACTGTTGGAAATTTCTGGTAATTTCAAACAAAAACTAAAAAGAGAATGATACTCTGTTTTAACCTAAGAAACCAGAAAAAAATTGTTTTCTGAAGACAGAGATTTACGCATGCACAGAGAACACTTGTATTCATTACAATAACTGTTTTCGTTACAAAAAAAAAATCCTTCGGATTACAACGAGAGACTACTTCAAGTGCAGTTCCAAAACTTTCACTGTCTCTTTTTAAAATTTACTGTGTCTGTGCAACAAAACAAATACTATGTTTCTTTTGAAAATAAACACACTCCTGTTCATAAAAGGCTTGGTCTCTGCTTGCACATTTCACACTGCTGTGTGTAAAAAGATTTTCATTCAGTGTGGCATATTACATTTCATATTCAACACCCAAAACTATTTCTACACTGCTGTGCATTACAAAGAGAGAAATTACTTTTTTTACTACTGTGTATTTTGCATTTCATATATATATATATACTTACAAAAAAACATTCGCATTGTTGTGCGTATCGCCTTTTGTTTCAACAAACAAAAATACTCTCACTCACACTTCTGAGTGCTCCATTACTCGTTCAACAACAAAACTCCTTTCCCTCTGCTGCTACCTTCACATTACAAGTTCATTGCATATACAATAATACGACCAAAAAACAAACATAACAATACTTTTACCTATGCCCATACTTCCTTAAAATAAAAAAAACATTAAAATTAAAATACTTCACCTACTTTCCACCAAACACAATTAATTTCATTTATTGTTTTACTGGCTGTCAAAATAAAAACTTCACGGTTATGTCCATGGTGCAGGCCTTATGCAACTTTTAGTTTCAATCAAATACAATTAATTTCATTTATTGTTTTACTCGCGGTCAAAATGAAAACTTCACTTTATGTCCATGGTGCAAGCCTCTATGCAAATTTTAGTTTCAATCAACCGTGGAAAACCATCATCTTAATCGAATGGCTATCGCTTGAACAAAACAAATGAACATTACCTTCCGGGAAAATGGTTGTTTTGAAAACTCCCTGTGGACACTTGTGAAACAACATACTGTATTGTTGTGCTTAGGAGGAAAACCATCTTTCAATGAAAAGTGACGTGATAAGGTCGGGTGGTTTTGCTGGAAATAAATGTTGTCACTGTTCAACTGTACCCGTAGTTGAAATTACCATTTCAACAAGCAGTATTGTGATAGGACAATGCCGGGCAAAGCTCAGCAAGAATGTGTCAAATTGTTCGGAAATCAGAAAGGAGGTACTCGGGTCTCAAAATAAAGGATTTGCATATTATGAGAGGACGCAAAACATTTTCACGACAAATAATCAGGGTGTTTGTTGCGTATGGTCTAGTGGATTCTATATTGATTCTGGATTCCACATTGGATTTGGTTTTGGAAATGGCAATAATCAATATGCTCACAGTATAGACTCCCCATAATCACAATCCTCTGATTCTGAAGAAGAGGATGTTACAAGTATCTCAACATTCTAGCTGTGAAGAATCTGAAAACCTCAACCATGAAGTTTCTTAAAAATCCAGGGTTAGGGAAAGCCAGTGAAGGATATTTGTATCTGCTAGTAACAAATTGATTATTTTGAGAAATCTCCACCACCTAATAAGAATTATTTGAAAAGCATTACTCATTTAGTGTTTCAATCTCTGTTTTATTTTTTTAATATGATCCCGCAGAATTACTTGAAAAGCTTTACTCATTCATATCCTATTGTTATCAAGTAGTCAGATCTAATCTATTGTTTCACAAGTTTCTTTTAATTTTGGTATTCTCTTCTCTGATATAATCTCTTAGAAAGAATCAGATTCCTATCAAGAATTTTCCAAATAAAATAGTTGGGCACAAGCCAAGTGAAAATGCCAAGAATACCAATGATCACAGCCTATCGAGATAACAGGTTGCTGAGATAACAGGTTCCAATCTAAAGTGTTTCTCGTAGATCAATCAACGACACAAGCCAATTGTATTCTCTCAGTGCATGAAATTAGTAGTATGGATCTGTGGAGTTTGAACTTAACGAATCTTCCGAGCTTTATTTATTGTTTCACCATTTAACAAATAAGGGATTTTCTTATCGTAAATTCTTATGAAGTAGTAAAAAGATGGTATCATTCCGAGTTTAGACAACTTCCGTGATCCATAGGTTTAGAAGATAATTTTTCTGAAAAATCACATCTAATATTTTTTTTAGCTAAAGTTTCCAATTTTTTTGTTGTGGTTTATCATAAAGACCAATATTGTAATTTGTCATTTTTATTTTTATTAACTGAACAAATTGAATTGGGAAAGGCTTTCCTATTGTCTTCCTTGGATTATATGTATCCTATTGTGTTGATTATGGTCATCAAGTTCCTAAAACGGCCAATGGGCATTGGCTGTTGAAAGAATGGCACACTGAGAAGTGACATGATGGTTGTTAGAATTAATGCTTAATTAGTTATGTAAAATGCTGCAAAAATAAGGCAGCAGATTGTTAGGGTGGTCAGTGCTGCTGGAAAGTGCTAGAAATTAGTTGTAATTGCAGTAGAATTATTCTATAGTTGATTTTAGTAATAGTTTTACTATTTAATAATGTAGTTAACAATCAATATATGAGATTTGCATCATTTTCTAGATCACACATTCACTGTGTTTTTTTAATTGTTTTATCTATATTTTTTATATGTATTGTTCTTCATAGTACTGTTGGCTTCTTAATTTGCTTGAAATAATTCATTTCATATTCAACAAGTGGTATCAAAGAAGGTAAAATTATTTTGGGTTCAAGTTGTATTGTTGTAATTTCGCCAAAGTTAATCATGTCAAATTCTAACCAGATGCTAGTTCCAGAATTTGATGGGAACGATTATGCTTATTGGTGCATTAAGATGCTAACATTTTTTATTGGAAAAGATTTGTGGGAGATTGTTGAATCAGGATATGAGGAGCCAGCTGATTGGAATGCTCTTACAGCCAATGAAAGAACAACAAGAAAGGAAGCAAGGAAGAAGAATGCTCAAGCTTTGTTTCACATTCAGATAGCTCTTGATAAGAGCTTATTTCCAAGAATATCAGGAGCAAAAACTGCCAAAGCTGCCTCGGAGACTCTACAAGAAGCTTACCAAGGTAGTGATCAAGTTAAGGTGGTCAAGCTTCATACATTGAAGCGAGATTTCGAGAATTTGAAGATGCAAGAAGCTGAAAGCATCAGTGACTATTGTGTGCGAGTCAAAGATGTGGTCAATAAAATGGCTACACTTGGAGAAGCTGTAAGTAATGAAGTTTTAATTAAAAAAGTATTGAGATCTTTAACACATAGATGGAATCATGTTGCAATAATCATGGAATAAAGTAAGGATTTAGCAAAACTACAGTTTGATGAATTGGTTGGATCTTTGATGTCTCATGAAGAAAGATTGAAGGAAACTTTTGAAGTTGTAGAGAAAGTTTTTTCCTCTAAATTACAAATTACAAAGAATGAAGATGTAAGTAGTAGTAGCACCAAAAGCCATCAAGGTCAAGGTAAATGGCAAAACCAAAATTATTGAAGAGGTAGAGGAAGAGGTGGCTCAAGTGGAAGAGGTAGTTTCAGAGCAAGAGGTAGAGGTAGATTTGATAAGAGAAATCTTCAATGTTACCATTGTAACAGGTATGGCCACTTTGAAAGAGAATGAAGATAAGGTAAAAATGCTAATTATGCTCAAGAAAGTAGTGAGTATCCTCCAGATCAATTATTTTTATCTTATGCCAAAGGTGAAAATACTAGTAAAGATGTTTGGTACCTCGATTCTGGATGCTCTAACCATATGACAGGGAATAAGAAGTTGTTTTCAGCAAAGGATGGAAGTTTCAAATCCAAGATCCAGCTTGGTGATGATAAATCATTGGAGGTTGTTGCCAAAGGAGCTATGGAGGTCCAAAAAAAAGAAGGTATAAAGAGTATTCATGACATTTATTATACTCCACAATTGAAGCATAATTTGTTGAGTGTTGGGCAACTCTGTGAGAAAAATTATAAAGTAGTCTTAGAAAATAAGACATGTACTATCTATGATAAGAATAAGGGAAATAGGGTGATCATTGTTGTGCCTATGACAAGAAATAGGATGTTTCCCTTGAGGTTTGATGAACATAACAACAATCTTGCTAATATGGCTTATGAGGATTCAATTTGGTTATGGCATCTCACGTATGGGCATTTAAATTTTCAGAGATTGAAGTTTCTAACCTCACATGCATTAGTTTCTGGTTTGCCCAAGGTAGAAGAGCATAAGGAGGTTTGTGAAGGATGTGCTAAAGGAAAGCATGCAAGGGAAAGGTTTTCAAAGGGTAGTGCATGGAGAGCTCATCACCCACTTCAGCTTGTTCATTCAGACATATGTGGTCCTATGCAGACTAAGAGTTTGGGTAAGTCATCATATTTCATCATTTTTATTGATGATTACTCACGAAATTGTTGGGTATATTTTTTGAAGGCCAAAACTGAAGCCCTAGATACATTCAAGAAGTTAAAAGCCCTTGTAGAAAATGAGAGAGGATGCAAGATCAAATGTTTGCGGACTGACCGTGGAGGAGAATTCTGCTCAAAAGCTTTCCAGAATTATTGTGATGTGAATGGCATCAAGAGGCAGCATACTACAACATACACACCCCAACAAAATGGCATAGCTGAAAGAAAAGATCGTACTGTGGTTGAAATGGCAAGATGCATGCTACAAACTAAGGGATTGAGCAACTCTTATTGGGGAGATGCAGTTGCTACAGCAGTATACATCCTCAACCGTAGCCCCACCACTGCACTGGAAAATATGACTCCTTATGAAGCTTGGAATGAAAAAAAGCCTAATGTTAATCATTTCAAAATTTTTGGTTTTTTGGCTTATGTGCATGTACCTCATCAAAATAGAAAAAAGTTAGATGCAAAGAGTGAGTTATGCGTTTTTATTTGGTATAGTGAGACAAGCAAGGCTTATAAATTGTATAATACTCTAACTAACAAGCTTATTGTCTCAAGAGATGTAATTTTTGATGAAGGGGGAGTTTATGGTCATCAAAAAGGCCATTTTGAGAAGACAAAATCTGTTTTGAATGATGATATAATTGTTGATAATGATCATGAGCAGCCAACTAATGTTTCTGTAGCTAGTGGCTTAACTCCACCAAGCAGCCCTTCATCAATTTCTTCAACATCAAGTTCAAGTCCATCTTCTTCTCCAAGTTCTACAAGGAAGATAAGAAGATTGAGTGATATCTATGAGAGGAGTGTAAATCAAGCACATGAAGAAAGCCCAATAGGTGAGATAGTCAATTTTGCTTTATTAGCCAAGGCTGAATTTGAACCATCATGTTTTGAAGATGCATGTACTAATGATGTTTGGATGCAAGCCATGCAATAAGAGATGGATTCCATTCAAAGGAATGACACTTGGAAGTTGACAGAGCTTCCACATGACAAGAAAAAGATTGGCACCAAATGGGTCTATAATACTAAATTTAACAGTGATGGGAGTGTTGAAAGACACAAAGCAAGATTAGCTGCTAAAGGATTCACACAGAAGTATGGAATTGATTATGAAGAGACATTTGTGCCAGTAGCAAGACAGGAGACCATTAGAATGTTTATTTCATTAGCAGCTCATAAAAAGTGGAGCATACATCATATGGATGTGAAAATTGCCTTCCTGAATGGGTACTTAGAAGAGGAAGTATATGTGGAGCAGCCACAAGGTTTTGAAGTGGAAGGAAAGGAGAATAATGTCTACAAGTTGAAGAAGGCTTTGTATGGCCTCAAGCAAGCACCAAGAGCGTGGTATGCAAGGATTGATGGATACTTTCAGGAAAAAGGCTTCCAGAGAAGTAAGAATGATCATACCCTTTACTACAAACAAGAAGGTATTGATATTTTAATCATAAGTTTGTATGTTGATGATCTATTGTATATGGGTAGTAGTTCTAAGATGAATGATAAATTCAAAGCTGGTATGATGAAGGAATTTGAGATGAAAGATCTAGGCATCATGAACTATTTTCTAGGAATGGAGGTTTATCAAAGTAAGGATCAGATTTTCATTTGTCACACAAAGTATGCACAAGATATGTTAAATAAATTTCATATGCTTGATTGTCATCCATCCCCTACTCCAAGTGCTTATGGAGAGGTTTTATGTAGAGATGATGGTGCTGATTTAGTTGATGAGAAAACTTACAGAAGTATTGTGGGGAGATTGATATTTCTCACACACACAAAGCCTGATATTACATATTTAGTTTCACTTGTTTCAAGATATATGAAAATCCCATCTGAAATACATATGAAGGCAGCCAAGAGGATTTTAAGGTATGTGAAAGGCACTCTAAATTTTGGTATTCATTACTACTCTTCTGAAAAGTTCAATCTTGTTGGATTTAGTGATTCAGATTGGGGAGGTAGTCTTGATGACCATAAGTCCACATCTGTAAATTGTTTCCCTTTTGGTTCTGGTTTGATTACATGGAGCTCAAAAAAACAAAGCATTGTTGCCCTCTCATCCACAGAAGCAGAGCATGTTGCAGTTACCTCAGCAGGTACACAAGCTCTTTGGCTCAGAAAATTTTTGGAAGAAATTGGAGAAAAACAAGTTCAGCCTACAATGATTTATTGTGATAACATAAGTGCCATCAAGTTAGCAAAGAATCCAGTTATTTGGTGCAGAAGAAGGATGTTGAATTAAAGCATATAAATACTCACCATCAACTAGATATCTTCACCAAACCAGTGGCAAAAGATCAGTTTTTGGCAATAAGAGATAAGATAGTAAATCCTCATTAATCATTAATGGGGGTGTTAGAATTAATTCTTAATTAGTTATGTAAAATGCTGAAGAAGTAGCGAGCATATTTTGTGTTCTCTGCAAAAATAAAGCAGCAGATTGTTAGGGTGGTGAGTGCTGCTCGAAAGTGCTAGAAATTAGTTGTAATTGCAGTAGAATTATTCCATAGTTGATTTTAGTAATAGTTTTACTATTTAATAATGTAGTTAACAGTTGAATCAATATATGAGATTTAAAGCAGTTTCTAGATCACACATTCACTGTGTTTTTTTAATTGTTTTTTTATGTATTGTTCTTCATAGTACTGTTGGCTTCTTAATTTGGTTAAAATAATTCATTTCATATTCAACAATGATGACAAATTAAATAACCCATAAAAGTTGCTTCACCATATCACAATTTGTACTCAAAAAATGAGTTTCTCAGCGATTAAATGCTGCTTCAGCTTTGAATAATTATTCCAATCTCTATATCTTTGGAACAAGCTGGAATGGCCAAGGAAGAAAAATTGTTTAAATAAAACTCTTCTGGAACCCGCTTGGTAACTCTAGTTGAACTTCTCAGCTAAAAAACTCTGTAATAATGCAAAGAAGATCTGCGCCCGTGCGATCAAATAATCGAAAAGCTGCATGGTTTTGAATTTTTTATTGGAATTTTCGAATTAGTGACTGGTGATTGTTTAAAGGTTTTAAGGTGTGCCGGTATTTAACATTATTCAAATCTTCACACTGCCGACCGTGTAAAAACAAAGTCAGTGAATGGAGAGCGCAACCAAAAAGTCGGTGTAATCAAATCATTTAGTGGAAGAGGCACACCATAATCAACACAATAGGATCCATATAATCCAAGGAAGGTTTTATTTGAGATTGGAAAACTAACACTATGGAATAAAAGAGATCATGATAGATCTGTATTTCTGCAAAGCCATGCATTCAGTTATCTACTGAAATTGAGTTTAAGATTATTTCTTCCCGGAAATAAGGAAATTTGTAATATTCTTGATGGTTTATTTTCCATTTCACATGCATTGGGTGTGTTGGCATGGTCAAACAATTAATTAGAATTGTCCATTTTCAGTTTTCTAGCCAGATTCTGGTACATAAAATTATTTGCATGCACGACTGTGCATGACAACCCACCCGTTGGACTGTGGTGAATGCTCAATTGTTGTGTGATTAGATTGCAAAACGAATTAAAACTTCTATTGATTTTCAGGGTGTCTATATTTTGTCGTCGAAAAAGCTCATGGGTTAAAGAATGATTTCGATACACTATTATGGTGATTCGTAAAGGCAATGGTGGTGAGTTGAGAAAATGGCAAGTTTCATTTGGACTATTTATCTTCTTAGCATATCGAGTGTCAGCTAATATGATATTTTTAAATGATTTTGATGAGAATTAAAAATTTGTTCAAGTAAATTTTTTTTGGAAAAAAATTTCAACTAAAATTTTCTTCTTAAAAAAGATTTCAAGTAAAAAAAATTTGAAAAATAATTTCAAGTAAATTTCTTTCGACAAATTTTCTAGTTTTTTTAAATGTAATGAAATTACAAATTTTAATGAATGGTTGAGTGAGAGAGGAGACCCG
>APFE031575300.1:10864-25086 GCA_000404065.3 Pinus taeda | reverse complement strand
GTAGGCCCTTAAACACATTTGTTTGCCATTATTTATAAAGCGCATTTAGAGAAAGATAGTGTCTGGTTGGTTTGTTTGTCATTAGGTCTTCATTATATTCTAGGAAGGTCTGTCTTGTCCGCAAGATCGACTGATTCCGCGTGACAGTAATCATAAGCTTGAAAATATCAGTTGGTATTTAATAATCATGTTTTTATTGCTTCTTCTGAATCTCCATCATAAGTTGGAGGTCAAAGCTTCTTGAGTTACCCCTGAAGATCTTTTTTTTTATTCCCCTGATTTAGAGGCATTTTTACTCAAGTATGTTTCTCCACATTTTTAGATTCGCTATTTCTAATTTCATCTACACTATCATGATTCTTTCATTTGGAGGTTTCTCCCATGTCTTCCTCTTCCACTATCGATTCCACAGTTTTTGGATTTGATATATTAGTTAGATTCTTAATAAGTTTTTCATGCTTAGCATTGGCCTTTAATAACTTCTCATTGTCGACACGGAGACTTATTAACTCCATTCTCACATCTTTAACCATATTCAGTAATTCCACTTTAGGAAGTGGTTTCTGTTCTTTTATGTACCCAGATCCATTCTTCACCTATGTGTGTCCCTTCTAATGGATCTGCCATCACTCCTTCTCTTATTTACTCTCTTGTGTGAAACAAAGCATTAATTTTGTTAAATAAAAATCATGATTGAGCTCAAAGGTCACAATGTTGCAACCTAGTGCTCTAATACCATATGTAACACGCCTAAAGAATTTACCAATTTAATATAATGTTACACCCAATATTTTTTTTTTTATTTTAAATTTATATCATTCTCCTTGATTACTATTCTTGTTTGTTTCTTTATTATCATAATAGGAATCACTAGCATTTAATGTCTCAGGTTTATTAGTCATATTATGAAATAATGTTTACTATATTTTTTTAAAAGATTACTTTACCTCAAACTTCTTGGGTTAGCCATGGTACTTGGACCATTCTTGTTTTAATTTTATACACTCTTTTGTATAGACGGAAACATTCTTATTTGATAGTGATATGACATTATCATAAAAAAAATTTAACATAGAAATACCCATGTTATAGCCATATTCAATTGAATTCTTAATATGTAGTAACCCGTATACTCTAGGCAATTAGACTTTGATTTACAAACAATTTACATTATGTTGGGTTTTTCCATTGTATATTGTAAGGCTACTAAGGTGATCATGTCCATGGTATATTGTAGGGTTACTAATGTGATCCCCATTAGCTTACTCTTCATGTGACGAAGGCCACATGGCCTAGAAACTTGAGGCAACCCATCCTTGATCACGTGGAGGAATGGATGATTTATATTTATTTTGTGAATTTTACGACAGTATTTTTGTTACCTGATATTTAGAATAACTACTCTCCTCCCCCTCCTCTGTCACCTCTTTCATTTGTACACCTATTTTTTGTGAGCGAAGCTCTATAATTCTTAGGAAGTTCATGATACCAAGGTTTTCCCTTCCGCCTGAACAATTTACTATGGTAAAATTCCATCAAAAAGAGGGTTCTTCTCTAAATGTTATGCCGGTTGCTACAGACAGTGACAAGCTCTTGCATTTTAGGTGATAATTAGAATTTTTGTCCCTTCCTCTGATTATTTTCTTGCATCATTAATTTTATTAAAGAATTTCTCCTTTAGTGACTAATTTTTTCTTACTCTTCAAGTTTACAACTTACGAATTAGGTTAATTTATCTTATTTCTCCTTGACTTCACACGAATCTTCTTTTCACCTCTTTATCATGGCATTCATCTACCAAGCTCCATGGCTTAAATTTTACTCCCTCTCATGACTTTTAGGTATACTCATAATATTTTGTTCCTCAAACCCTATTAACTCTGATAGTTCTCCTTCATTTTCTAATGAATTTGGGTTACTGAATAAAAACCCTTATTGTTTTATGAAAAGAGCGAAGTTTCTATCACGTATGCTTCTTGGTAATCTTTGGTTCCTACCCTATTACCCTCATTCCTTAAATTTATTTGAGGTTTTCCTTCTTTCTGATTCATTGTTGCTAATAACAATGATATTTCATATTTGTTCCATTATGGCGCTTGGAAGCCTAATGGAGAGGTAATTTGTCATGGATTTCTTCTTTTTCCTGTCAGCATCTTCTAGGTTTTTAATTTCTTGTACTATGTCTCTATCACATGTTCTATTTAGAAGGATTATACCAACTGGCTAGGCCAAGCCAGTATGACTAAGTTTAGCCCTCTATCATGTTGAGCCTTAGTTGATTTTGGATGATTTTTGTGGAATTTTTCGTGTAGCTAAAAGGGCTACTTCCCTAAGTTATTTACCTTTTGTATTTTAATATATGCACAAGGTTAAATACCTATACCATGAATAGATATTTCGAGCTTTTTTATTAAGAGTTTTCTCTTAAACATTGTAGTATCTCTTTGGTTTGGCTACGACCCTAAGGAAAATAGGAAGAACTCTATGTGTATACTTTGTAAACTTGAAATATCAAATTTATGTTGCAAATTGTTTCCTCTATTACATATGAATGTAGTAATTTTTTTTCTTTATAATGGCTTGGAAATAATTCCTTCTTCTTTGCATTTATACATAGGTGTGTTTAGAATTATTTATAATGGTTATTAACTTTTAGCTATGAAATTTTACACACACACACACACATAGAGCATGGTAATAATGTAAGACTCTTGTAGCTGAGTTTATACATTCGATTCTGCAAATCCATTAATAAATTAGACAAGGATTGCATGCATTAATAGGTCAATTGCAATAATTCCCCTCAAGATTAGGATCCTTATTTGTTAGAAAACAAATCAGTAATGTTTAGAATGACATCTCCTCATCCCTAGCAACATCTACCAAAAATGGTTGAATTCTTTATCTATACAAGTCCAAACTTTATCTCCCACTAGCATGTCATTCTTGTTTTTCATATTGCTTTTCTCTCCTGCAATTTTGTTTCTGAAAACATATTCCACTCATGACATTTCTCTCAAGTCATGATCATTTTCATGGTAGGGAAAATCATTCCTCAAATTGGAGGATTTTTCTCTTTTGGGTCACTCTCCCTTCTAGGACCATAACCGATTCTAATTGTTTTCTGACAATTGGGAGCCTAACTACTCACGTGGTGGCTCCTCCTATATTTCCAAAAACAAGAATAAGCAAAACAATATTATTTTATTAATAGCAATAAATATTTACAATCTCATAAAATTTTCATTTTACTTTTCAGCCTCTCGGGCATTTTTCAATATTTATAAAAATCATAAAAGTATAAATAAAAATTGGTTTCACTAGAAGTACTACAATTATAGTAGAAACATTTTCTATTTTAAGCTTATTTCTAAGAGCATGACCATTTTGAAATTGTTTGTCATGACTAAACTCACATATTTACATTTTCTCCAAATATATATGTAACTAATGTTCACATTAATGTGTTTAAATTAAGTTAGATTACATTTATATGACACTATCATCATTTTCTTGAGTACATATCACATCTCTAAACCTAAATTTTAAGACATTTTAGATGTCATTTTGTTTTGTTTTTTAAGTAATTTGTTAACATAATTTAGTTTAATGTTATTAGGTGTTGCACATAGATTAGAAAATAAATACCTTCACCTTGAAGAAAAACAAACAAACAAAATATATGTTATAAAATTATTGAAAGCCTTTAGTATCAACGAAGTCCAAAAAAATATGGTAATAGGAAAATTCTTGAAAACGAAATGTAAAAAAAAAAAAAGGGTTCATTGATGAACACGTTTTAATAAAATGGACAATGGAAAGAGAAAGCCTTTCAAGAAGTGCTAAAAGGATTGAGCACTTTTGAAAGTTTGTGAAGAACTTCAGAAATTGTACATTTATAAATAAAATAAAAAGAGGTAACTTTTGGGGATCTTATAGTTTTTTTCATGATCTCTTCATGACCTATTTGGGATTTCTCTATCTGCTATATGATATATACGCCCAATATCTATAAATATAAATATAATACCACCTTTTTTCTTACCAAAAAAACTTTTGGAAAAGCGTTGAAACATAGTTTTTCAAATCTAACAACATTACACAATAATTTTTCTTACCACTAAAATTACAAGATTCAAGTTTCCAAGCATGTCTCCTTAAAACCCACTCAAACAAGCTTTTGTTGAAAGGGCCGATAGAACAATTTTTAAATGCACTGATAAAACTAAAGGAGAGGAAAAGTGCACCCACTAATATAAAAGGAGTTTTCTAAAACATGATACAAATTGGGAAGGCACCCAATGAAGGATGAGTCCCCTCACTCTTTTTATTTTTATTTTTTATTACTAATAACTTATCAGTGTTTCCATGGGTACATTCTTCAAGAAATATCCTATCATTGTGTTGGGAATTTTATGAAAAAGAAACATTTTTTTTAACTCACTGAAATGGGTATCCAATGAAGAATGATATTTGGTTATTAATACATGGATTTGGCACTTGGAGTATCCAATCATCATTTAGTGAATCCGATTTAAGTAAGGTCCTGCCAGCGTATCTCCTGGATTTGGCCCCCTTGCCATTAAATAGTTAGATTTCTCATTTTATTTATTTATAATTCTAAGTAGAGCTTTGGATATTCACTATGGTTTTTGTTGAAATTGGTTTTTATTGGCGGAAGTATTTTTTAGGGTAGTGTCGGTGTTAAAAGGAAATTGGTTATTGGTGGAAGTGATTTTTTTTTATGCTAGTGTCAGTGTTAAAAGAATAGTCATAAGATGGGGAGGATTTTGGCCCATTAGTTTTTAGTTGTTATCTACTTAGAACAAGTAATTTAAACGAATAAAGTAACATGTAGTTATTTTTTTAATTATCTATAAATTTTCTCTTACGATCATTTGAATTTTCATTGATAATTTTTTCTAAAATTAAAATTTCATTTGGATAATTCAATTAAAAGGAAGGAATAAGTGCTATCCAAGTTGTTCTTATTTACAGGAAACATGCCACCAAGGAAACTTTTTTAGGAAAACTATTAAGGGAAAAGGAAGGAAATGAGTGAAGTTTTTCACGAGAAATATACTAGGTTTACAAATTAATTAAAATATTTTGTGTCATTAATTTCAATCGCTAGCATTGAAAGAGTTCTTTCTATGGTTTATAAATAAGAGACTGAGCCAAAGTAATAGAGTCCAAGTCATGTTGCCATGTTGGAATGAGTTGTATTTCAAGTTTAAGGGAGAAGATTATCTTAAAATCACAATACCCCATAATGATCCTGATATAAGGGAGAAGGATGATTTTTTTAATAAACATTATCATGAGATCTCCTCTCCATTCCATTGCATTTAGGGTATCAATATTCCATTGCGTTAAAGCCATTAAATGGATTATCAATCATGCCAAACTTAAGAAACATTGAATTGAGAATGATAATAGTGATTTCATGGGTGTTTTCTTGGCCAAGGAGGTTGAAAATATTATAAATTCTCATCATTAATAGTTCTTCTTTCAACTTCCTTTCTAAATGAATTTTATAATAAATAGGATGTGGAAAATTGTTTTCCTAATTCGTGGAAGGAGGATAAAAAGTTTTTCCATAGGACTAATGATTTGTATCCTATTATAGGCTTAAAGTAACCTTATATGTATCTCATCATGATGTTATCTAGAATGTATGGAAAAAAGGACCATTCATGATTCACAATTGCTTGGACTCTCGATGGCTTGCATAGCGGCAACATCCTAAGCATTCTTCAATTGGGCTAGCAACATTTCAAACTAGTTTAATATTATGAATGATAGAGTTCATAAAATGAGCAAGAAGCTTGTTGTTAGAACCTATTTTTACATGGACCTATATTTGATTATTGTTGTATGTGCTAGAAATACATTTGCAAGTCTTAATCTTGGTTGGATGCACATGTTTATTTCTAGATGTTGTGTGAAAAATAGTATAATAAATATTATATAGCCATTTGTGATTTCCTATTAACTCATTTTTTCCATTATGCTTTGCAAAGAGTATCCATGAATAATAGCCAAGATGCTCATAATCCACATTGGCAATTGGTACTTGGGAGAAGGTTGTACAAACATCAAAATTTACGGTGCAACTACATTGCCCCATCCTTTGCATAAATATGTACAAGATAGGTTGGTAATTAGGGAAATTTATTATCAAATTATGTTGTAAGGATTCAACACATCAATTCTCAAGGAAGCAAAGAAGAGGATTTTCATCCCTTATGGTTTCAGGGTGAGACACCATTTTACTAAGGATCCAAAGCATGCAAGGTAAGAGGTTAACCATTTGCAACACGTGTGTTGTAGCTCTGATACCACTTGTTGTAGATCTAACCCAGAAATATTATGATAATAGAAATAACCCAAGAATAACAAGATAGAAATAGATAGAAATGCTTCACTTTATTGATATCAAACCCTTATGGTAGGGCAACACCATAACATTCACTCCTTAAGGAAGGAGAATACTCCACAAGCCATATGCCTGTTTCATACAAGAATACTTCTCTTCATATCCCTCCATGTGGAGTCTCTAGCCTCTATATAGGCCTCATACATACCATACCATGCATCATTACCATGGTTTCCTCATACCATCAACTAATAACATGGGCCCCTTACATTATTATTAACTACTTGTGGTCCCTTACATGACATAGGTTAACCACCTTATTTATTACTATGGCCCATCTCATTATTACATTATTACCTTTGGTACCTCCCTTGGTACTCCATATTATCCCCCTTAGGTATATAACATTCCACCCCCCTTAGCATGTTTCGTCCCCGAAACATGGGAAGAACACAAATAATAAGATCTACTCAAAAGAGTAGTCCAATGATACCATGCACGTGCATCTAGCCATCCAAGAGAAAGGTGAACCCTTGATCTAGCTGGTGCCTCGCTCGCTTGAGATGGAAGTTAACCGTGGCAGCTCTTCTGTGTTGATGTGTAGTAGGTGGATCGTCTCTCCTTTTTATCCGTCATGTGACTATTTGGTTTCCATCTTGATGGTTGTTTTGCAGGGTGATGTGGGTGATGATATGTTGAAGTTTTAACCCACGATGGCTTTTGCTTGACTTCACCCTGTTGTGGTGTCTTCTTTTTCAGTATGACTTCAACCACTGAGCCCTCCTCTGATGTATCATCACCTGTAACCTTTCCTTCTGCAGCCTATGTTTGTGTTTGATTGTCGATCATCAAAGGCTCATCATCTGATATGTTAGTCCCTTGAACATCTTCTGCTTCAGCCTCCATGTGCTCTACTTGTTTATGGATGGAAATATCCTGTAATGTAATTTTCTTCTTTTTATACCATAGCTTCAGGAATTTCTTCTGTACATTAATATTGATAGTACCCACGGATTCCATCTAAGGATATCCCAAAACAACATCCATGTTATCCATATCTGAAGCATAGAAATCACCATGAAACACATACTTATCCATAGAAAGTTTCAAATCCTTATAAATTTGAACATCCTTATTATCAACCTGTGTATTTTCAATATGTTTTGTTGGGACTTGCAATTTTTTTGCCAAATTAACATTGATAAAATTATGCTTGCAATTAGGATTTATAGACACAACGATCTTCTCCTTCTAAATCAACCCATGAACCTGTAATAAGGAGATACCAACAAAAAATAACCCTTTAGGTTCCTTGGTTTCCTTCTTTCCTGTAAAAATAAAATCTTTGCTAGGCTGTGTGTCTGTTTGTGTGAGCTTATCCACAAGAATTTTACGGTCAAAGTGGTACATAAGAGCTTTTTTGAAGGCGTCCCAAGTCAAGAACCTTCCATAGCCACGTTGATGCTCTTGCCACCATTGTCTTGTTTCATTGTCCAAGTACATGCGTCCTATCATAAGCTGATCTTCATCTTTATAGATGTGATCCAAGTTGAAATATTTCTCCATTTGTACTAGCCATTTGGCTGGATGAGAGCTATCAAATTTATACAAGTCCTTCAATTTCTGATCTAGGTATGCCATTACAAAAAAATTTGGCGAAAATTTGAAAATGTCACAGTTTCGTCAATATTGCTCAGAATCTCTATTATAACTTGTTTTTGGAAATGGAACAACCATTCTGCATCTGCCCATGTGATAGAAATCCTGATCCAGACACTGGAATTTCATATTTGCGTTGTTACTCTCCCGCCGTCACCCAAAATTTCTGAAAAAAGAGCTGATTTTAAATCAGCGATATCTCCCTCATCTGGACTCCAATTCAACTGATTTTTTTTTTTTGAATTTGGGTATTTTTCTACAAATAATCCAGATATACGATTAGATTTTGTAGATATTGCACCAAGACATCTAGATCTGCGCTGCAAACTCGCTGCCCTAAAAAATTATCTGTAACCCCACTGATTTTTAAATCAGCGATATCTCCTTCATCCGGACTCCGATTTGACCGATTTTTTTTTTGAAATCGGCTATTTTTTCACAAAGAATACAGATCTGAAATCCGATTTTGTAGATCTTGAACCAAAACGTATAGATCTGATCTGCAAACTCGCCGCCCTTGAAATCCTGCAAAAAGTATAAAAAAAATTCTCCACTTTGGTGCCCAAGAAAGTGCTCTGATACCACTTGTTGTTGATCTAACCCATAAATATTATAGATCTGATATGAAAATATAAGACAATGCAAATAAACCCAAGAAAGAACAAAATCTGAATATAGATAGAAATGCTTCTTTATTATCAAAGAAGCATTTCTTTTATGCCCAAGAAAGTGCTCTGATACCACTTGTTGTAGCTCTAATACCACTTATTGTAGATCTAACCTGGAAATATTATGATAATAGAAATAACCCAAGAATAACAAGATAGAAATAGATAGAAATGCTTCACTTTATTGATATCAAACCCTTATGGTAGGGCAACACCATACATTCACTCCTTAAGGAAGGAGAATACTCCACAAGCCATATGCATGTTCATACAAGAATACTTCTCTTCATATCCTCCATGTGGAGTCTCTAGCCTCTATATAGGCCTCATACATACAATACCATGCATCATTACCATGGTTTCCTCATACCATCAACTAATACCATGGGCCCCTTACATTATTATTAACTACTTGTGGTCCTTACATGACATGGGTTAACCACCTTATTTATTACTATGGCCCATCCCATTATTACATTATTACCTTGGGTACCTCCCTTGGTACTCCATTTTATCCCCTATTACCCCCTTAGGTATATAACAACGTGTTTCTAATTGGATGGTTTTGAAGACATGATACAAAAGGGATATTTCAAAAGCATGTCGTTTAATTGTCTTACTCATAGTCGTATATCCGTGAGAGTTGGGATGATGAGGAATTTACCAAAGATGCTCATGAATGAGAGGAGGTTTTGGAGAGGAAAAGGAATCTTTGTATATCAATATTCAGGAATTTATCCATGGATGAGTAGATGTCAGAGATTAATAGAGGCTTGACTAAGGAAAGCAAAGTTAAAGATGACAAAATGTGGGAGGAGATTAGGTCAAGGAGATGATAAGTTTAAATCCATCCAAGAAAACTAGCCCAAGTTATTATGAGAATAAGAACTTCAATGCAAGACAAAGGAACAATTATGGAAGAAAGAGGAAGAGTATGTTATTTAGGAAGAGTTGGAGGAAAATAGAATAAATGTATAGGTGCATATAGGAAAAGAGAGTTACATGAGTAGGATGGAAAGGAAAAGGAAGCAAATTAAATGGAAAAAGAATAGTTAACTAAAGTTATTAAGGATATATGAAAAAATGAAAGAAAATGTTACAAAAAGAAGTAGCAATCAAGCAAGCATTGGATTGGAAACAAATATCACACTCTATTGTTCCTCTTACTAACATAATTGATATAACTAAAGAAGGAAGGCAGGTAGCCAAGTATAGTAGGAAACTACTCATAAGGTAGTTGACCAAACATTGGAAGCTAGTACAACTCAAGCAATTGGCAAGGGTATTGAACTAGAGTTGGGATAGCTTCACACTCCTAGCAACTTCAAAAAAAATTCATCATGGGGTGGCCAACTTATTTTTGAGCCTTTGGATGAGTTTTTTATATTGGTTCCATAGCCTATAACCACTTGTCTATTGTTAGAAGGACGCATAGGAATCAAATAAGAAATGTAGATAGTGTTGTAATTTGCACAACAAAGGAGCCTTTGCTCAACACCAAAATGGAAAAGCTAAGTAAATTATTATATGTTGTAGTAACATTTTCTCATGCTACTATTGATGAAGCCAAACATTATTAGAATGAGGTAGAAGGAAAAATGGGCAACTTGCATTTCTTAGAAATCAAACCAATCATTATAAAGAATCTTAGAATAACATGAAAAAACTATGATGTTTTAAAATAGAATGAGAAACATCAATGAATCAAGAGGGATTCCTTGGAAAAGCTCTTATAACTTATGGAGGAGAATTTATAGCTATCTTATGCACCAGGAAGTCTAAAATAGAGTGAGAAGAAAGCAAAGTGCAGGACTAGTTTAAGTATATTAAATAAATCTAGAAGTCTCTTGGAGAAGAAGACCATGGTATTAGAACATTAACCGAAGAAGGCATAGATAGAAGATAGAGAATGAAATGGTATTGGGAAAATATGGATTGGAGAAATAGTGACCCAAGTCAATGAGGAGTGGTCAAATTGTTTGAAAATTTGGAACATTGTCAACTAAGTGATGTCCCATAATAACTTCCCCAATTTTTGCCAACTTGAGGAAATTTGGCCAAGTAAATGGATTGCAAGTAAATATGAAGTTGATTTCAGATAGATAACTTTAGTGGGACATGATTACATGCAACAATATTTAGTTGCTGAAATTAAAATAGCTAATAAACTAGAACTTTTAATTCCAAGGATAAAAAAATACACTCAATATTTTAGAAATGGAAAATAAATCTTGAATTCACCTTTGGATCAACATATTTTCCCACATACTCACTTGTGTGAATATCTATTTGAGTAATAAACCAACTATAACATTAACATGCATTTGCTAAGTTGTCCTCCACCAAAATTGTAACACAATGTAAAGACATTTTAGAATTTGAACATTTTTGTTATTTTTTTCTTTATACCCTTTTTAGTGATAATTTTGATAATAAGTGAAAGAATTTACCTATTAGAAACGGTCTTTTGGATTTGGGTGGTGGAAGAGGATTGTAAAAAGAATTAGTTCCAAGCTTAACTTAGAAACTCCTCTGGCGTCCAGACAATTTTGGTTTCTTAAATTTCTACGTATCTCTAGTTTCTTAAATGTCTTACGTAATCTCTTTTTGTATCGGGGATTAATATACTATTAAGCAATGTTGTAATATTAAGTAAATGTTGTAACCTGGAGTAAGAATTTAATTGATTATTAAATTATATAATACATTTGAACACATTATTATATTATTTTTAGTAAATTGTTATTGAATTTTTTTAGATGTTTTTTTATGTTCCATTATTTATATATAGGATGATTTTATAGTTATTTTTTAGCATTCTATAATATTATATATTTCAATTTTGTCTTTTTGTTAACCATTATTATGTAGTAATTAATCTTTAAATGAATTTATTTACCATTTTAAATTATTTAACTTGGAGAAGGAGCAAACAGGTTCTTTAATTATTATCTAAGTATTAAATCTAATAATATTCTATATTAATATTAATATTGAATTTATTATTATTATTATATTTTATTTTAAATTAATAATTAATATTAGATTTAATGATGTTTTTTTACATGACGACATAATAATTTATAATAAAACTATATGATTAATATTTTCCACAATATAATATTTATGTTTTTGATGATTTTAATATTCCATAGAAAATAATTTTCCTTTTAAAGATTATTTTACAAATATTAATTAAAAGAAATATAAAAAAGTTTTGAGTAGATTTCTATTTTTTATGTTAAATGTATTGTAGTTTTTTATATATAGGTTATTTTCATTTTTGTTTCGTGCCACATTAATTTTATATTTTATTATTATTTTATAAAAAAGTGATACTATACATACTATCTCTCATAAAAAAATGTAGAATAAGCTTTCAAGGTAAAAAAAATCATAACTATAATCATTTTTATTGAATATTCTAAAAAAATTCTTAAACAATTTCCTATTTTTATTGAATATTTCGAAATTACCCTATAAAAAAATTTTCCTAAACACTTATGTTAATTAATTATTTAAAAAAAAAATAGAAGAATGAGAAATTCTCGTAAAAAAAACATTAAAGCGCATAAAAAGTTAATAGAGCGTTGACTTGAAAGAAAATTGGGAATCTAGCCCCCCTCAACCCCTTGCTCGAAATCAAACTAGATTTTCATCTTTTATAGTACCATATCTTATTTACCTTGGACTCAAAATAAACTTCATAATATGGCATGTTCTTCGACACATCTTAAATATGACCAATACAAACAACCTTCATGTTCATATCATCTAACATGGCACTTAAATAATTAGGATTTTTTAGATGATGCTAATGACAAGCTTATTCATGGCATATAATATATTTGCATGCAACATTATTATGTCCTTGACCATTTTGTGATTAAAAGTTGATGATCTTATTGGTGGTTATTTATGGTTTTGGAAAATCACAGTGTCCACCATGGTGATGTTTCTTCTCTATTAGGTATGGGTGTTGTTTTATCCCACTAGTCCCGAGTCTAGTGCCATGTGTTAAGGATAAATAATTAAGGTGAACAACATTACCATGTGTGCATGTAATTACAATGCAAAAATTTATAAATTCATTTTGTTATTTAGATTTTTATCATAAACTTAGATAAATATAACAACACTATGTATAAGATTATGCGTGAAACCATTAACCACAAAAAAATTGTCAATTTTAATGGTTTTTTTATTGGGCTTCACATATATCCTAATAACATTAATATTATTTTTCATTCCATTAACTTTTTTTTATAAGGATTCTTTGGTATATAAGAAGATCATATTATATTTGTCAATATATAAAATATTTTAAGGTTATTTTCTATTTCTTGAAACTAACTTATTTTATAAATGTGTATGACTTTTTTAGGGGAATAAAAGAGGTAGAAAAAGAAAAATAAGGAAGAGGAGGAGAGAAGAAGGAGAACAGAGGGACAATAAGAAAGAAGAGAAAGAAAATGGCGACAAAGAAGGAAGAGGGAAGAGGAAGAAGGAAATGAACAAAGGGAGAAGAAGAAGATGTGAACGGAGGAGGGAGAAAATGAGAAGAAGAAGATGATGGTAGAAGAAAAGAGAGAAAAAGGGAGGAGGAGGAGGAGAAGAGAAACAATAGGTAGGAGGATGAGATGAAGAAACTTAAGAGGAAGAAGAGATAGGGAAAGCAGGAGGACAAGAAGAGGAGGTGAAGAAGGAAGGAGGAAGAGGATGATGTGGAAGAGGAAGAAAGAGAAGAATATGATGAGAATAATGAGAAGAAGAGGATGAGAAAGAAGAAAAATAGGAAGTGGTACGCCCCTATGCATGAGAAATATACCCTTATAGTCTCAAAGCGTACCCAAAAAAATCATAAATATGTAATCAATCCTACAAAATATCAAATCCTAACGCCAAAAAAGTTCTCCCTCTCAATGTCAAACACAATAAACTTATAGAAAACATTGAGGAAAAATGAAAAATTTGGGGAGATTTCTACCTTTGATCATTAATGCAAGGACCAAAAAATATCTATCTAACCCAAATTCTCCCCACAATCTCGAGATAGTTGGTCCCTAAATTCTCTAAACAACTCTTGAATACAAATGAAGCACAAGAAAATTTATAAATGAAACCAAGAAAGAGACTTGAAATTCATTTGAAACTAAAATTACAAGAGCAAAGGGATACAAAATAGGATTTCCATCCCTTTTCATCATTAGTGTGTCCTTCATGTGCCCTTTTTGTGTGTCTTTCTTACATCTCCCCTATGTCCTATCTTGTGTCATATCATGTGCCCTTATTGTGCCTCCTACATCCCTTCAAGACAGAAGAGGGACCTCTTGTAAGATGCAATAGGGACAATTAAGATGCTAAGATGAACACTTGGATTAAAAAAAAGGGACACCCCAAAAGGAAGAAATCCAACCAGCTTGCAAAATGTTTATATATTACTAATATTTTTTGGTTTACCATTGCCTACAAATTAGAAGAAGCTACTCTAGAATATTCATACCATTAAAAATATT
>APFE031575300.1:0-10504 GCA_000404065.3 Pinus taeda | reverse complement strand
ACCAAAAAAACCAAAACATAGAATAGTTAGACTAGCCCAGGGTATGAATTTGACAGATGCTCCTACTCCACAAGTTTTATGATGGGTTTCTTTTTTAAAGTGCCCTTAACATCACATTGTACATTTATTTATACCCATCATTTAAATGTTATATTATAGATGTTTTCTTAATTTTTTACTAGAGCAATTTTTTGGTTGATATGAGTTGTGCTTTATCTTATCAATTCTAGCATGACAATGAAGCAAAACAAAATCAAGTAAAATCACAGATATACATGTTAAAGAACAAATATATTAAACCATCTCCAATACTACAAAACTAGCCATTAATTTAGAGAAATGATACATGGTCATTGTTTACGTAATTTTAGAGCTTTTGCAAGTCATGTTGAATTATTCTGCAAAATTTCTCAATTAGCAAGCTGAAGAGCATTGGATGTAATGTATTTTGAAGAGGAGCAATTGATCTCAACTTTCAACATGATGAGTTGGACTGAATTAAGATCATATAAGTAATAAAGCAAATTTGAACTCATTTTTACTTTTAATAAGGGATTTGGGAGATTATAATATTTCAAACAATAATAATATACATGGAAATCAATAATAATATACAAGGTATGTGTTTTGAAGAAATTTATGATAGTTTAACAAGTAAGGACCTATTTCTCTAGCTAGCATCCCAAGATTTGAAAGACCCAAACCTAGTCATGTTGAGGTTCAATTATGAATTTGTGGAATACACAGGAGCCATGGTAACTATCCATTTGAATTTTTCATTTCCAACCACAAAATAGATCCATTTTATAAAATTTGGGATTTATCATCAACATATTAACATTAAAAAAACTACATAAAAACTCTCAAAATCAAGCAAAAATTTGTCATGTCACTTATATTATTTTATTGAGCAACTAAAAGACCCTTCAATCTAATTGCTTTGTGCACATAGGTTAGAATTTTATATAACATACAGATGACCCACGGTGGGTGACTTCCAACCATTAAGCTTCAGAGTTTAGAGTTTAGGGTTCATGGTGCATGGTGTGGAATTGTATAATGTGAGTTAGGAGGGAGACAATCTTTTTCTAGCATCCCTAAAAACCCACAACGAGTGTAGTGAGTCTCATATTATAAACACAACTTGTGTTTATCTCAAAATTTATAAGTACTATGCAATATGTGTTTATCTTGGAGTTTGATCTAGTACCTAACTTCTTTTGTTATTTACCGCCCAATTTGAAATTAGTTATATTTAAAGTATAGAATTATAAATATAGATATAATAAATATATTTCTTCTATCATTACACACATACATACATATATAAATGGATCTCCCACATACACACAAACAAATTATATTATATATATTATATAATATTATATATATATATATAATTTTTATCCAAACCCATCAATTAACGTTTTTTAAATTTAAAACATTATTATAATGAAGTGATATTATCATTACTATCGTTTTTTAACAAAATAGTAAGAAAATATATTAAATACCAAGTTAGAAAAGAGTTATTAAAGTTGTGACACATATCTAAACACGAGATTTCATGAAAAAGCCGAAAATGAAGACATTACTAATATTAAAAAAGAAAATGCAACCGCCTAAATATCACGATATTCACGGAAGTGACTTTTTAAAAAGAAATCGCTGATGTGCCACTTTGAACTTAAGGTGAAGTGACACCCAAAATGGGAATGGAAAGTATGGTTTTATAAAGTATTAGGGTTAAAAAAATGTATTATTAAAATATAAGATGTTTAAATTAAATATTAAAATTTAAACTTAAAAACTTCAAAATATTTTTAAATAATTAATTTATTTGTAGTTATTATAAAATTACAGTAGTGTAAACTGTCCCACATCAAACGAAAAAGAATGTAGAACAGATGCCATGCAATTTTTTATTTATTTATTTAATTATATAAATGTGAATGGAAAAACTTTCAGTTTACATTTCATTTCACTCTAATAAATGTTATTTAATATTTTTTAAATATTTATTTAGTATAATTGTCATTTTATTTTAATTCTTTATCGAATCAATTTAATATAATTTTCATTTCCCGTCCATAAGGTTATTTAATTCTTTCAATATTTAATTAATATTTTAATATTTAATTTTAATTATTTATTTATTTATTACAAACAATTAATATAATTTTGTATAATTTTTTTAGAGTAATTTAATTGCAATTGTAAGTGAAGGAGATCTAAATACCCATTCCTATATTATATAATAATAATTTATATATATATTTTTATTTTTATTTTTTCGATAATTTTATTCATCATAAAAGAAAGAATAAAATTACATTTTGTATATGTTAAATGCATTAAGGAGATACACCTCATGGCATTGAACTATAAAGAAGAAATTGAAAATTGAAATACAAAGAACCTTCAAAGTTAAGTGTGGAAATAATCACTAACTTCATTATTTTGCCATTCATTTTTTGCACTTTTTGTCATCCCTCAGGGTTTGGTTCAACAAGAACCATTGTCAGTTCTCTTCCTGTTGTTTTTTATTTATCAGTTCTCTTCATATTGTTTTTTTATGAGGTTTCTTTGTATGAGTTTGACCTCTCATATACACGTGCTCTTTTTGTTCCCCCCATCCCATCATATGCCTAGATCTCAATTGAGTCAATGCCCTTATATATATGGTTTGCTTTTACAGACTGACCCTCAACACCCCCTTCTACTTGGTTACCTTGTTGTGCTTATACATCCACTTATGCTTGGACTTGTTGGCTCCCCATGGTTTCTTCTTCCTCCTCTTATGTGAGATGAGGATTAGATACATGTCATCCTTTTGGCTTATGGATTTGCCTCTTTTTCCTTTTTGGATTCTCTTTTCCTTGACGACATGTGTTCTGCAAGTGTCCTATTGAAAGCATGTTTGACATTTGAATGTCATGTTCTTGTAGTCTAATACTTGGGTCCACTGATTTTTTTTGTGATTCAGTTGAATGTGGTGAGGTATACCTTTGTCGAGGTCTATCTCTACATAGATTTTGGCAAAAGAAAATAGACCTTTCTTTGTTCTTTTGAGGCCCATCTTTTTGAATTTTCCCAAAGTATTTCCAATATTCTCTAGGTGCCAAAAAGGAAGAGAGATATTTGGATGTCTCACCCATACCAGCATAGTTGTGACCACCATATTAGTAGCATCAAAATATGGGAACCATGGAGTAATGAAGAGCCTTGCTCTACCACAAAACCATGGCCCTTCATTCAAAAGCATACTCCAAATCTTTCTATGTATCTAATCGAAAAATGAAGGAGCCTTTTGAACATAAATAGATGTCACATTTAGATGTTCGAGAAGAAAAAACCCATCGGTGCAATGCTTTAAATCTAGGCTAGAAAGCATTAAATCTAGAAATAATATCTTTAGATTGGAGAATAAAAAGGAAAGAATTTACCTCTAGAAGATTAATGTAACAACCCTAGTGAAAATTTCATGTAATAAAAGTTAATAAAGGACAAATAAGACCACAGTTAAGGGACACTTAATCCAAACTTAATGTTGGGCAAATATATCCTAGTGGGCATCATTGGATGTGTGTTTTGGCTAAGGAAACTTGGAAAAGGCTAAGGCTAAGGCATTAAAAGACAAAATGGCATTTTTGGCACATCTATTTATGAAAATAAAGGAAAATAGGACAAAAGTAAGGTGAAAGGTCACAGGTTGCATTGAGGAGGAAATTGAAGGAAAATAATGGAAAATGAAGAAAATAGAAGCCTCATTAATAAAAGGCTTTTGAGGATCAGTGGGCAAGATTTTGCTAACCTTTCGTCAGTTCAAGTTTGGAGCTATCTCACTATTCTCTCTCTCCCTCACTCTTGGTCACTTAGAGTTTTCTTGGAGCATTCTATCTTTGGATCAAGGAAGGAAAAGTAAGCAAAGGGAAAGGAAGGAAAGCAAGGATCAAGGAAAGGAAAGCAGGATCAAGCAACTTCAGCAGGAATACTTGCAGGTAACCTTTTGCATGTGTGATTTCGTAGTTGGTTTGGACATGCATGGATTTGCTTGTTGGTGTATGGTCCTCTTATTGTCGGGGCATGGTTTTTTCAGGTTATGAAAATAGTTTTTAACCTAGCCTTGCCCTTTTCGGGATGCCATGGTGCTAGGATGTTTATTTCGGTTTTGAGATTTGGTTTGCCGGATGGATGCAAGACCTAATTGAAGATATAATAACTCAATGGAGAAGGAGGTGGTCCTTTTGGTTATGTTTCATAAGTTCTGTCAGTCATTTAAGCTCTGTCTTGTATCCTAGAACTATAGGTTTTATTGATGCCAAACATTTGACGGAATGTCAATCCCAGTTGGGGATGCTCAGGCCTAGTCCTGAGGTTGATTTTTGATTTATCAACATTGTTTTCATGTCCTTGATGGATTCTAAAGGTTGTAGCAAGTTCTGGGTAGAGGCTGGGATTCTAGGCTAGAAAAGTGGCTCAAATCTCGAGGTCGTTGGCCTATGTTTGTTGAGAAAGGTCCATAGTCACTGGCATAGAGGCCTATGAGAGTGAATTTGAGTTTTTGTTCATTGTCTTGCCTATAACATGAGAGCGACTCTAGGTTAAAAGGCTTAAATCATCACTAGGACTCAAGGACAGGCTGTCTGAATGGCTGACATGTCTCTTGAGGGTGTTTTGCTGACTTGGATGGTTTGTTTGATATGCCCTGTTGATTCCATTTCCTTAAGGTCACCTAGGAATTTGAATTCCTTAGTAACCTCTCTCATCACATGTTTTCCCCACTGGCTGGTTGCTTGGGTGGACCTGGGAGGAGGGGGTGTTACAGTTAACTTCCATGACGAGTGCTTGTTCCATTTGTTCTATATATAAGGTCTTGGAATGCTTTGGATCTGTTTTGTTGGGATGAATTTCTTCCCTTTCATTGCATCCTTGAAAGAAATAGATTCACTCGGGTTTCTAGAGCCTGAAGCTCCACCACGCAACCTTCAATTCAAAATAATTAAGGCATTCCTTAGGATGCAATAGTCCTTCATTTGGAAGGAATCTTGTAATAACTTTCCTTCAAATAACAATCATTGAGAAGTTGCAGGGATGCCCAAAATAATTTGAATGCTCTGTTTCAAGTTTTCCAGCTAGTTTGAATCCTCAATCTAGAATACGAAGGACTTTCCATTTAGATTTTTTAGGAAAATATGAAAAGGCTTCTCTTCTATCTTTTTTGTCTTTTAGCTTGGACATGAGGGGGGAACATGGGAGAGATATACCCAATTGCATAATTTTCTTCTCCATCGTGAGATGCCAAACCAATCAGGTTGTGCACACTGTTATGCTCCTATACCAATAGGTGTCATATTTCATGATTGGCTTGATGAGCTCTGTAATATGTTCATACTTTTCTTGTTGCAAAGGTTTTCCATATTGTCAAAAAATAAAAAAAATTAAAAAATGTAAAAAGGGTAATACCCTAAAGGAAAATCAAAGGGTAAAAAGAATAAAGATGGTTGAAAAAATGAAAGAAATGAACCCCAAATAAAAGTAGACCAGGAAAGTGTGCAAGTCTAAATGCCACTACTTTTTCATTTTCTGTAATAAGCATTGTGTGCAGCTTGTTAACTTATGCCACAATTGATGAATAGTCAAACATCTTAAGCTTGGCTAGTTCATATTTGAATTTTATGTTTTAGAGATAGAGAATAAATATCTGATCAAACAGTGTAATCTTGGCAAATAAGTAGATAGGTAGAGTAAATAAAAAGGAGCTCAACAGTTTAATCTGAGCCCTTGGATGTAATAAGTGTAGATTTAGATAGAAATCATTATGTAAAAGAAAAGGAAGTTGAAGAGGGTTTTAAAGAAGAAAAAATGCTAGGTTAAAGTAGATAGGGCAGGTAGTTGATGTTGCAGAATCACATGTGATGAATAATGTCTCTAAATGTGTTAATCTTTCACTTTCATTACAAGGCCAAGGCATACAGTACATTGAAAGCATCTCAAACAAAGCAAAGTCAGCATAATTAACTCCCCTTCTCATTTTCCCTAATTATTCACTAATTTCCCCTAAGTACCAAGGTATTTGCTAAATTGGAGGGGCTCAAAGCATTTCTCTGACTTCTGGAGGGACCGAACCCTTGGCCCAATAATTTAAAAAAACCTAAGTACTTAAAACTATTCATAAACCATTCATTCACTTTCATAAGTCTTTTCCTAAGTAAAATCCTATTTTACTTAGGAAAATTACATAATACTCCATAAAAACCCTTTTCCACCTTAGCCTAAGTTTAAAATACACACTTTAATGTTTTTTTACTTGGTGTTTTTTCATTACATTACCATATTAACTATTAACTTATATTATATAACTCCACAAAAATTCACCCTTTCTCGTATTATTTAAACTATTAAAAATCCCAAATATTACATATCCCACCCCGATGGTTAAATATAACTGTAAATCAAACAATAAAATGGGATTGATTAACTAATCCATAGTTAATTAAGAACCCGACCCCGCCACCATTTAATGAGGATTAATTATTTCATTTGGACTAATTAATAACTCTCTAACCAATCACATCACCCCCAATATGATTAATTCATTTAAATTATATTGGGCCGCCACTTCACCTCCCCGACAACTGTCCGATCGGCTCCCACAGATCCAACGGTCATTGTGCATATCGCACAATCCTTTTGGTTGATATTTAGTGTGCGATGGAGAGTGGTTTCGTGAATAGTACCTGTGCTACGTGTCACACAGTGTATGGAATCGTGTAGCTCTCACTCAATACCACTCGCCTCCCATAAGCGGTGTGACAGAAACCGCTTACCGCCTTTTACTAAATGACAAAATGTCTCATCATTCAGTTGCCACCAATCGTCATTTTCATTCACCTGCCAATACCAACCATTTACCCGTTTAAACAAAAAAACTCTAGTTTTGCTTTTTTTCACCTGATTGTGCAGTAAAACCCTATGTAACCCAGTTGCCCCACCTAAAGCCTATGTCAACTGATTCAAGCATGGTTCACCTCCCAAAAAGCATTATGGACTCACTCCACAGACCTCTCAAGCCAAAATGAAACCTTTTTAACCTCCCCTGCAAACCAATGCTTTCTTAACAATTTGTTTTGTTTTACAAGTGATTAGAATATTACAGCCTTGGATAAACATCCTTAATACTAGTCATAAGACCTATTTACTCCAAGATTGTTATCAAATCTATTCAAACAAAGATGGAAGATAAAACATACAGTTAAAAGACAAGCAAAGAAAACATGAAATTAAACGATTTACTGTTGAAAAAGACAATAAAAACCTAAAATATATAGTGAAGGTAAAAGGACACAGTAAAGAACAATCAAAGTGTATCAGGGTTAAAGAGTATCAGATTAAAGACCAAGTCAAGTAAATCATCTAGCATGAAGATAAACAGCATAAAAGACAGTTACAAAGCATAGCATACAAATTCATGTCAAAGTGAAGACAGTTGAAAAACAGAGCGGTAAAAGTAAAAAGTAAACAGTAAACAGTGAAAGTAAACATGAAGCCATTGAGGGTTAAACAAAGATGAAAACACTTTCACCAGCTACAAATTCTGGCACTTGAAGGGATAACAAAAGGGACACAAGTAAATGGGAAATTGTTTTGTTTTATTATTATCAAACTGATAATCGTAATGACTATGTGATAGATCTCACCTCACACCACGCCCAGCGCAGTGAGGAAGACAACGAACAAAAGGAAGCAGTTAACAATAGGCACGCAGGTAACATGGCGATTAGGAGGGGCAAGAGAGACAAAAGGATGGCAGAGGGAACGAGCGGCTCGAACAAAGGACAAAGGAAAAAAGGGAGAAAGTCAGGTTGTGAACATATGAAAACCCTCATTGATGCCTACATGGCAAGGAACTTGCCAGACATCAGAGCCCAAATTGATGGATAGGAACGAGAACTAAACGACGGTATAAAGAACCAAGACATCCCCATGGAGGAGAGGGAAAGTATGGTTCCAGATCGAGAGAACTCTTGAGGCTAGCACTCCCTCTTCAAACAAACAATACAACAGTATTGGGTCATGAACAAAGTGGTGGCACGGGCCATGACCCTTAATCGAGAACAAGCAACTAGCGGAGGATTAGAGGCAAAGGAGAATGCCAAGGAAAAGAATCCTGTCAGGGCAGAACTCCTTAAGGAAATTGCAACAGTCCAGATACAAACTTATAGAAACAACTTGGCTTTGGGAAGAATTGAGCAAACACTACAAGACATGAAGAGGAGCAAGATGCTTGGCTCTAGTGCCAAAGCGCCAGCCCCAGTAATATCCTCAGACAAGGACTGAAGCAGAGGTCTAGTACATTTCTGATAAAATTTTGATGAAATTTTTTTACTTGTTTAATTTGAACAGTGGTATAGACAGTAAAGACAATGTTGCTAGATGGATAGAGAAAGGCCTTTTCAAATTTTGGACATGTTTTAATGTAGACAAGTGGCTATTTGGTTTCCTTCGGGCAGGTAAGCCACCTGGAGCAAATAGAAGTTCTGATTTTGAACAGCTAATATAAATAAAGGAAGCACCACCAAATTTACAAAAAATAATAATTAATATATTAATTAATTATTGTAAAAAACTAATTTATTAATACATAATATAATAATATTTTTATTATGATAGATTTTTTATATTTTTATTGTTTTTTTCATTATTAAGTTTGTTTATTTATTATTATTACTAATGTGATTGTGCATGTGATTGACAATAACACTTTCGATGTATATCAAATCACATTTACTAAATATTATTACGCTAATATAAATTTTGAAATATAAAAAAATATTAAAATTAAAAAAATTAAAAACATACACAATATTTTTGAGAATTAAAAAAACAAATTATTAAAAACATGGAAATTTATCATACTCTTAATTATTATCATTTTAGTACCCCTCATAACTTTATAATTTTTAGCTAAAATATTATGCAAGTGAGACACTTATAAAATTTAAACTAATAATCATTATACACACAAATACATTATCAATGTGCGAGTCGCATAATCTTAAATAATCATCATACATAGAATACTTTATGAATGTGTGATTCATAGAATCTTATATAATTGATGGACTAAAATAAAAGTAATTATAATATTTGGTTTGGAGAATGTACATATAATGAATTTAACTATGATTGTTTTTTGGAGAATACTCCAAATTGGATGAACCAAAGTGAGGTTAATCATTTTGAAAACAAAATTATGGCTTCACTCTTATCCAAAAATATTCACGAAATCGAAAACAAAATCATCACTTAATCTTTCTTATCCATTCGATTCGAAAATATTCACGAAATCGACTATTAAAAGAATCGTTGTACATATATGTAACTTCATGTTTCATGATTATGATTTCAGTTTTTATCAGTAAAATTTTATAGAACAGTGGATTGTTTGAGATGTGGTAAACAATGAATACATCGGGAGAAGTGGAAAATTTTATGATTTATTTTTTATTTTAATAAAATATGATTAAATAATTTGTGTTAAATTTAGATTTTAATGTGAATATTAAATTTCTATATTATTAATATTAAATTAAATTATTAAATTTTATTCTATAACATATTTATTTAATTTATATAATGAAATAATTTTTTTAAAATTAAATATAAATTTAACTTATAATGAAATAATTTTTAAAAAAATAACATAGATAATTTAAAAGGAACAAAATTTCTGTTTACTTGATAATAAAAAAAAAAATTGAGAAGAAAATTCTACATTAAAATTAACAAATATAATTATTTTAATTTTAAATAAAATAAATAAATATGTGGTTAGATAAAGGTTTTAAACAATTGGATTTCCACAGTTACGCTTCCTCGTCGGCTGCAAAGGCGGTTATTTGGGCGAAGGAGTAGTATTAACTATTACTAATTTATAATTTAACATTCTCATACTAAAGTTCAGCCAAGTGTGGTCTAATATTAATTAAATGTTTCGTACAGTCTTTAATATATGATTGAATAGGATAATTTTTATGCCGTCCCATATTATCCAATGATAATTATGAATAATCAATATTATTTAATCAAATTTTCTGGTTTTTAAAAGAAATGGGTAAGATCCTTAAAAAAAAAGCATTATATTAATTTTAGTATATGCCATATTCACAATATATTACATCCATCTGCCGAAAAATACATATGTTGTATTGTAGACAGCAGCCCAACATGTGCGGTGGGTCCATTCCGAGTGGGGAGGCTAATATCGTGCCGTCCCGACCACATGAGATATCGCCCACGACCACCTATGTTACGATGTCTTAAGTTAAATAAAAATTTAATTATTAATAATTTGTTTGTAATTTTGTTAGATTTTAAGCTTTTGTTGTAGTTTTTTGGAGTAGCATAATCTGAATTATCCACAGTATTGTGTTCATTTTGTCATTTCAAATCCCAAAGGGGGTCCATCATCAAGGCTAAATTTGATAGAATATGAATGATA
>APFE031575292.1:55054-78409 GCA_000404065.3 Pinus taeda | reverse complement strand
TAGGAAAAGGTGATGTTTTTCAGTTATCATATGATGATGTTTGTGAGTTGTGCATAAGGTATTCAAGAGGAATCTCCAAGGCTGGTAAGAATCCTAGAGATGTTTTTTCTTTGTTTTCAAAATTTGCTACAAGAACAAGGAGACATAAGAGCTGAAATCAATGTGTTATTTGAAAATTTTAAAGTTGATTTTATTAGCTCTCTAAATGAAAAATTGGATGTTTTGCAGGTTCATAAAAATGAAGAATTTGATGAAATGTTTTGTTCTCATGACCGAAAGGAGCATCTCATAGATATTCACTCTGCCTTACCTAGGATGGAAGTAGCATATCAAAGAGGTAAGAAAGCTGCAACAAGGCCTATAAGTATGGTTCAAAACACTTTTTCTCCATTGTCATACTTGCATAATCCATTATGGAATGCTAATGTGTTAGGGCAGCCATGTCAATTTCAATATAACCACCTATCTTGTTTACAAGTTGGGCATGGTTCATCTTATGATGGCATGACTACTCTCCCTCATCTTGTAGCACAAGCGCATTCTCCATATTCTCCACCAGCTCTTTCACAACACCTTGCTTGCCCATCAAAACCATTCACACAACCCAATCAACCACATCATCAAAATGCTCCATTCCATACACATTTTCCTGCTCAACTAATTCCACACCCTCACCATAATAAAACCAGTAACAACATGTACAAATGTTTGAACTGCCAAATTTACCCACCTCCCACCCGCATTCTATCCACATGTGCTTAGAGAAAGAAAACCTTACAATTGAGATTCAGAATGTTTTCAAATGCAAAAATTGTAGAAGCTAATGGAAGAAATGAGGTTTCTTTTACTATGCATGAAACAAGCTATTTAAAATCTCAAAGAACCCATTGATATGATGGCTATGGGAAATCAAGAAAAGTTAAAGGATATATTGAAGATTGGTTTCACTCCATCACTTGTTTGCAACATCACTCTATGCTTCAACAATTTTTGATACCATTTTTTTGAAGGGAAGTTGGCTTCTCATACCCTAATATCCATTAACATGCATTTTTCAAATTTGGGTATGTGCATACGTGAAGCCGTATTTCAAAAATGGCTTCACTGGAAGTACTCATATATGTATTCATATTCATCCTTCAATCAAAGTAGGTTAGTAAAAAAATAAAATAAAATAAAATAAGGACATAAATAAGTGCATTTTGTTCTTTTGTAAAACTAGTTGTATTGTTGCAACATGCTCAACATCGGTGATAATTTTTTTAATTTGTGTATGTAGATGATTTAAAATGGAAATAATAAGTTCTACAAAAACTCATTTTCATTTTTATCACCAATTTGAAAAAAATGCTTGAATTTCATTTTTTTGGCTTGCGGGCTTGATGAACTTTCTGGAAAAACAGTCGGGACAGTCATGTTTTGAGGGACCAAAAGTGAATATTTCTAAAACCTGTTTCTACCCCAAGTAGCCCTTGATGTATACCTTCTAACCCAATTTGAATCACTCAATTTGGATTTGAAACGAAAAATTTAGAGCCAAAACATTGATCGGATGTCTAGCAGGAAGCTTAGGAACAGAGTTGGGACAGTCAGTTTTTGGAGCCCTAAATGAATGAATTTTTAAAACCTGTTTCTATGGTAGATTCCCCTATGAATCTAGTTTACAATTCAATTTGAATCACTCATTTTCGATATCGTATGGGGAAGTTATGATCAAAATACTGACTACCTATCGTAAATTAGCACTCTTAAAACTATGTCTTTCTGGCTGTTCTTTACAGTATTTGACCTATCAATTCTTCTTGTATTCAAAACCTATTTCTATTGGAGATCAATAAATGAATCTATTTTCATTTCCAATTTGAATCATTCAAATCCGACGTCAAACGAAAAAGTTATGCTTGAAATATCAACTGTTAATCTAAGCCGGGTAATCGAAAATGACTCTATTATGCAGGTTCTTCTAAACAAATTTGACATATCATATCATTGAGTTTTTAAAACCTGTTTCTATTGGAGATACACCTTTGAATTAGCTCTCATTTGGCTTTGGAATCACTCACTTTGGACGAAAAACAAATAAGTTGTGATTAAAACACCGCTGGTTAGTATGGTCGACCACTGCTCTCCCGCAGGTGACAAATAAATTTTACTTTGTTATTTTCTCTTTGGATTTTTTCTATAGAGTAACTACTTGTTAGTTTTTTTGCATAATTCTTGGATTAAGGGAGCCCGTACACCTCTCTTTCTTTACGATTTAATGTTTTATTGCAGGTAGATACTTGTTTTTTGCAGGTCTTGGGAAAATAAAGAAGGTCAATTTATGGATGAGTGATTTTTCAAAGAAATTTTTATAAAACAAAGGAATTTTATCCAAATCATTACCCAATGGATTCATAATAGAACAAATGAAGAATTGATTTCAATTTCAAGATTCATGTCTTGTCACTGCTGCCAAAACATTTTTCAAAAAGATCAATTTTGTTTTTTACATAATATCATAGCTGTTGTAACTTAATTTACATATTGTTTTTTAAATAAAATGTTGTTTCTTTTCTAATTTTTTTTATATTTTGTGTTTCAGGTGTTGCTTCATTCAAAAGCATCAATTCGGTGAATAGCTAATTCATTCTTTGCGTGTTTGCATTTTATGGTTGTGTATTTTGCTATTCCTTTTCAAAATGGAACAGCTGCTGTTCCTTTTCGAAATGGAACAACGCTTTTGCACTTTCACGTTGGGTGTGTTTTTTGCTATTTCCTTTTCAAGGGAACAAAACATTTGGGTGTTGTTTTTGTGTTCCTTATTTTCAAAAGAACAAACAATGCGTTTATTTTTGCTGTTCCTTTTTTCAAAAGGAACAGCAGTTTCGTGTTTTTGCTGTTTTCCTTTTTTCAAAAGGACAGCAGTTTGATTTTTTGCTGTTCCTTTTTTCAAAAGGAAACAGCAGTGCGTGTTATTGATGTTCCTTTTTCAAAGGACAACAGCTTGAGTTTTTGCTTGTTCCATTCTCAAAAAGGAACAGCCAGTTCGTGTTTTGCTGTTCATTTTTCAAAGGACAGCGTTGAGTTTTTGCTGTTCTTTTTTTCAAAAAGAACAGCAGTGCGTGTTTTTATTGTTCCTTTTTCAACAAGGAACAACAGTTGGATTTTTTGCTGTTCCTTTTTTTCAAAGGACAGCAGTTTGTGGTTTTTTACTGTTCCTTTTTCAAAAGGAACCGCAGTTTTTGGTTTTTGCCTGTTCCTTTTTTTCAAAAGTAACAACAGTTGAGTTTTTGCTGTCCTTTTTCAAAAGGAACAGCAGTTTGAATTTTTGCTGTTCCTTTTTTTCAAAAGGAACAGCAGTGCGTGTTTTTGCTGTTCCTTTTCCAAAAAGGAACAACAGTTTCGCGTTTTTGTGTGTATTTTTCTTTTTTTTTGGTATGCATTTTCTTTGTTGTTCCCTGCACAGAACACCACTTTCTTTTTGAGTGTTTTTGCTGTTCATTCAAAAAAAAAAAAAGCAACACTTTGGGAATATTTTTGAGGGCAACCATTTCCTTTCTCTTGTGGGATTATTCATAGTTCAGCTCAACCACATTCTCCTGATTCTCTTTCATGGCATGAAGTACACTACTTTTATGAGGACAAGAATTATGGATTCTTTTGAAGCAAGTTATTATCATTTACGTTATGATCTTTAACAAGATAGCTCCTTGATGATAGATTCTTTTTAAAAAAGGGACACAATTATTTGTATACTACTTTACTGCATTGTTTTCTGTTGAACATGATATTGATTGATCATCTTAATACCATGCTGGTTCCACCCCTCCTGGTTATAATCTTCTCTGTCTGTAATAAATGAGATTATGGGTATATTTTTGTATTGACATGTTCAACTTCTTCTGCCATCCCTGCTCTTAAGGAGTATTGAGTCTCCCTCTTTTTATCATAAAAATGTGTAATAACAACAAAATTTTGTTCGCAGATGGAGGATAGGGGGTCTCATTACGAGCCAGCCTACCATGTTCATAAGGCTGTAACAAAGTGACATTCCCTTTATGGCCACCACACCAGGGTTATGATCCATTGGATAGCCAAATTATCCTTGGAACAGGAGGTCTCATCACGAGCCGGCCTGATCACTTTTGCTACATCCCAGTGAATGGAAGTGTGGTTATCTGGGTACCACGCCAGCACACTGATCTCTTCTGTAGAACATGACTGAAACTCTGTAGTTATAAATTGAGGATTCTGGCTCATATGGGTTAAAAAGCAACCCTGCCGAGGCTATGGACGCCTGCTGGCAACAGCGGCTCTGCTTATGGTATTGAAGTTATATCTTTTCGTCAATTATTATTATAATACCCTTTTCTTATTTTCTTTTTATCAGAGAAGTTATTTCCTTAACCTTTTCCCTGTTTTGAACCTTTACACATGAGAAATTGTTTTATGATCAATCACATCATTTTCAGCTAGAATACCGTCAGCAAAGCATCGTTTTAACATATTGTTGTCCTTTTTCGTTTTGCGTAAACTATCATCAATCCAAAACGTCCTATCTCTTATTCATAACTATCTTTACACACTTTGCTCTCAATATAACCATAACTCTCACTGACCTATCATTGATATGTGTACTCTGCTTCATTTACTATTGTATTGTTCATTCCCTTGCCTTGCTGTCAGCACAACACCTTTCATATGCTTTATGGTCATGGGATCATTTTTCCAATTGGATGGGGGAATGTATGCATTATGGGATTGCATGTGATATGATTACTACACTCTGCCATAACTTGTTGATTTGATAAGTTTTTCTGATTGAAATTTTTGCATGCATCTTAATCTATTACTATTTAAAACTAACACTATGGTCAAGAACATTGTATGCACAAGTGTGATTTGTTTACAAGAGAACAACAAGTATGGGCAGAATTCTATTCGTAGCATGACCACATGATTGCCACTAACCGAAGAGGCTCGAGCACCTCATGAACGTGAACAATGCTTCAGACATTATGTGCTTACCTGGGCTACACCTTTTGCATCACCTTCAGCACCAACTTTGCCTACATCAGCTTCAACAACTGTCAATACATATATGTCATTCCACATCTTTCTTTTGGAGGTAAAACTTGAGGTAAAATAGCATAATTTTCTGATTTATTACGAATTTAGGAGAATTTCATGAAAATCCATTTTGAGCATTATTTATCATCCTTCATTTCATAGTTTTTACCACTTCCCTTTTTTCAGCAGCATATCATTTCTGAGTGTCGGGGAGTGTTCCTTCATTTCTTTCTTATGACCACGTCATTCATATTCTTTATCCTCCATTTATATTCTTATTCATTCTCAACACCTCCCTTATTCCATGTTGTTTTACACCAAGCATAGAATTCAACCGCTAGTCGCAACCACCTCTATTTGTTTTCTAGCATCGCATGAGGGCATGCTAATTTTTCAAAGAGGGGGAGGAATTGCTACGCATGATGGATGTTTTCTCTTTTCTTTCTCATTTAAGGCATACCATTTCAGTGTAGAAATTGATTTCCATAATATTTTTAAAACTATGAACTCAATTCTTGTGATCTCTAGGAAACACAGATATACTATTAAAATACACATACCTAGATAAATTCAAGATAAATTGGTTCATAAACTTTCGGAAATCATGCACTCTCACCTACAACCATTTTGTTTATATCTCATGATCCGTGCATCAAAACAATCCGATTTTTGGATCATAGAGGCATTCATATATTACAAATCTATTTGCAACATTTCAACAAAATCTGGTTTGTAGTTTTTGGGAAAATGGTTAATGAAGGTTGTTGTTATTTATATCATATTTTGCTGCATCTTAATTGTTATGCCTTCATCAAGATTCCTAAAATTGAATATTCATTAATTGATGAAGAATTCATTTGTTCTATCCATTTCATGAGCTAAGATGAACATATCTTTTTATTGTTTGGTTAACACATGGGTTTTTGTCTTTGGGTTGCATGAGGACATGCAATATATTCAGTTTTCGTTGCATGAGGACATGCAACATATTGAGTGTGGGGGTATGTTGGGCCGTCAATATGCCATTATTATGATCACGTTTGAACACTTATCCCACCCATTTCCACTAATCTTCAGCATGTCATTTATTATAATTTATTATATAACTCCATTTTATGATGATTTATGCTCTTATATTATTTATTCTCCTTTATTTCTAATAAATTGATGATTATGAATTATTTATCAATGATAGTTCTATTAAGTTGGTTATAACCTTATTCACCATTTTTAGCCTCCAAGGTAACTTCCAGATTGAAGATTTGATTTTTAAATCTGCCAACTCAGAAATTCGTTGGTTTAAGGAGTGACAGTTTTGCGGTTGAGATTCTGAGCAAATGAAGACGCATTTGGAAAATATGGAACATGGGTTTTGTCCAGAACGGGCCCAGTTAACTTTTTTAAAGAACTGTTTGCCCAAATTCAGCTTGTACAGGGAGAAACACAGGGTTCTTTGAGCACAATTTTCACAGATTTGCTGTTGCGGCCGTCCTCCAAATCTCAGCTGCAAACCCAAATTCGTCTTGCTTTTGTTGAGAGATGAAAGGAAGTATATTTTCTTGTTGATCATCTGGTTAGAATCAACCCAAATTTGTAAAATAAATCATGTTGTAATTATCTATGTTGTAACTGCTCTCTGATCTTTCTCTATTTAAATGAAAACAAAGATCAGAGATGGGAATGGCTTCATGATGACTTCAGGATGACTTTGGGGATTTGAATGATGGAGAATTGATGATTTGAATTAGAAATTCAGAAGCAAGGATTCATGATAGGATAGGAGGAAGGAAGGATTGTTTTATGCTGTAAGTCTCAAAGCTTCAACTATTGTAATGATTTTACCATTTAATGATTAATACATAATTTGGGCGTTGTTGTTCACTCTTTTCCTTCTGAAGTAACCCAGCGGCGTCCGCTGACGGCTAAGGGCCCAGCCTCTGGTGGAGTACGCTGTTGCTATTGTGTATCATATATTTACACTTGCTTTTGTATCATGATAACTTGATTTCTGCGTGGTTTGCTTATCTTTATTACTCGGTAATCTGATATACCTTTCATACGCTATGCTATGCTCTGTTACGATTAATGCATTTATGGTTTTTCTCAGGAAATCTGCGTAATGACTCTGCATTGTATAATTGAATCTTTTCAGAGTTGATCGCATGCTTTTAGTCGCAACCAGTTATTTCTGTTACAGAGCATCTGTATTGAGTATTATTGTCGTTTGATTCATTTGCAATCCTGATTATTGGAATCCGAAATTAACGATATTCTATTTGGAGACATAGTTGTATTATCCTTAATTGTCAGATTACTATATTAATGTGAGGTGTGCATATATGGTCGATTACTGCCGTTCCATAATTCATCAATGAGTGTTGTTCCATAAAGTATATTCCATCCAGTTTGCTTGAGGGGAAAAGAATGTTATATCAGATTGTGAATCAGTTGGTTTTGACTCGCGAGATTTAATTCTTTTGATTGCTGTTCCATTTACTGTTGTTCCATTTTCTATTTGCTGTTCTATTTTACTTTCTTCCATTCTATTTACTTGCATTTGTTGCTTTGGTGTGAGAGAAGGTCTAAGGTTGTAGTGAGCCTCAGCAGTCGCTGCCTAGCTCCCAGACCTATGGTCCATGCTCTAATTTCCTTTCCATCAGTTTCTAGAGGGATGGGTTATCGCTTCCGCACCCTTGACTGATAAGCTGCCTTGTGTGATTTTATCCTTTGAAGTAATTTAGTCATAGTTTAGCATCGGTCTACCCTTGTATTTTCTGAACGCTATACTACAATACATTACTCTTGAGTAAATAGCCACCTCAGACTGAGTACACTCTTGAAATAAAAAGTCGTCTTTGGGTTGAAAATTAATGTGAGGTAATTAGGTGTTAAAAAGACCCTTTTTATCGCTCCACACCAGGCAGTGGTATTGTAAGCAATCCAAGGATGTCTTTGGGAGTGACAACATCTTCTAGCATCATTGCCAGGGAACGTATTGAAGGATTTTTCACTTGGGATAGGACAAATTGAGCACCCTTCGTGTAGGTGAGCGAAGTCTATTATGATTGCATTCACATCACCTTAGAGACTCCACACCCCCTTCATCATCATTCATCACCCTGGATTTTAAAAGGCCTTATACTCGATTAGACACCTCTCAACAAAAAGCCCCATTTGTATCTGACTGTGAAAATTTAATTTTCAGGAAAGTTCGGGAAGAGAAAACTCCCCCTGTCTGTGATACCATCTCACCAGCCTTTGCAACTTCCTCCTCCAGTTCTCAGCCCACTATTGCTCACTATTCAGGATTGGATCCTAAGATCCTAACATACCCTTATTCCAGTCCAACCACTCAAAACCCTATGGTTTTGACCCAAGTTCCTTAGCTAAATCTTAATCTCCCTCCACTAATTCAGATGCCTCTACTAGGATTTTTTTGTAAATAAGTATGCTTCTCTTGATTTACCTCAACCCCTAAGTTCTATTCCCCAGGACTACTTAAAGTTGTTTCTTAGGTTTAATGGGGAATATGAAAATTCTACTCAGAAACACATTCAAGCCTTCTGTGCTTTTGCTGAGAACCTGAATGTAGAACAACTAGATGTGGTCCTCAGAATTTTTGTACATAACCTTGATGGAGAAGCCAGAAAATGGTTTAAAACCCTACCAAATGCCTCCATCACCACTTGGGAAGAACTTGAGACCTCCTTCACACAAAAGTGGGGTGAGAAGAGAAACAATGAGTACCTCTTCATAAAGTTCAATGCCCTAGGGAAGAAGCCAAAGGAGGATATCTCAGAATTTAATAAGAGGTTCAATAAGTAGTATACCAACTTGCCTACTAAGATAAAGCCTCCTCGAGCTGTTGCTTGTTTAGCTTACTTGGGATTCTTTGAATTTGACTTTGGTTTTATATTAAGAGAAAGAAAGTCTCCTACTTTTTCGGGGAAAACTAGTGTCTTGTCGAACAACTAGACCTCTAAGCTTGGCAGCTACCCTAGAAACAACAACTTAAAGTAATTCAACAATTTCTTCTATGTGCAACAGATAAGAGAAAGATAAAGGAACCAACTTGGAACTTCTGCGTAATCCCTTACTTGATCTTTGTCCCCCTTGGCAAAGCTTGCAACTCCTCTCCATACTTAACCCACTTGGAGAGTACCTACACAAGTACAGCAACAAAGAACTGTCAAATCATCGTGATCGATTACAACATAAACATTAAAGAATAAAATATATAATGAACAAATGATAGCATTCACAAATGATAACATTCAAAATTCCACAATCATATGGAAGAAAACTTGAAGAAATTTATTAAATAGAAGGGAGAATTACAACCCAGTTGTCTGATCCAGAATCATCCTCCTAGCTTCAATCCCTCTTCACCTCATGAAATAACAAGATCACACCAACAATACAATGCTCTTTCCTCAATTACAAACTATTACCACTTCCTTGCAATTCACAATATTCCAGCCATTGGATCTCCTAGATGGGGGATCCATTTATAGATGTGTGCAAGGGTGTGAGTCATCTCTGGGGTTTTATTAGTGTCATTCCACTTGTTACAATTGGTTCCACTTGGAGATTTCTTGGATCTCTTACTCATCCCTGGGAAAATTTAGAGAGGCAAGTGGCATAGGAGAAGTTTCTCGAATATTCCATGAGCAACCACCTAGCAAACTGTCTCGGACATTTGTCCATCCTCGCCCATCGCACCCTATAGAAGGCCTAATCAGTATGCATCGCACCCTAGTAATGTACCAGTCAGTATGCATCGCACCCTGCCAATGGAGCAGACGGTATGGTTCAGTTTAGGCCATTTCTGGATGGTTTCTCAGGTGGAACTTTTGGGGAATGGTGTAATCAGATGACTATCTTCTTTTAGGGTATGAAATAACTCTTTTAGGGGTTGAAGAGCCCTAGTTTATCGACATATAAGTTTGGGGTTGATGTGCCCAAATATGTCTATAACAGTTGCCCCCTAAAGCATGAAGTCATAAATATTGATGTCGGGTGAAATGCTTTATCATGAGGATCCAAGGTTTCGAACTGGAAGGTGACCTACATAAGTTACAATACAATACATCATCATAATATAAATTTCATGATTTAGCTGAGGTAGGCATTCCCATGCTTAGCTTTATAAATTCAAATCATGTACATAAATCAGATAGTCATCTGTAGATGCAGACTGGTGATTCTTCAGATGTAGAGTCATCATCCTTGGTTTGGATGACCATCTGTGTAGTACCTTTGTACATTTGATGTTTTTATATCCTTGAATATATCGCAGCCCAGATGGATGAAACTAAATCTGGGGTCTTCAAACTCGTTCAATCTTCGCCTGATGTACAAGTCAATCTATGTGAAGAGATGTTTTGAAGTCGAACATGGAAAGACATCGCCTGATTACCAGCCGATAATGTGAGTTGTTAACAGATGCGAGAGGAATCACCGATAATGATAATGACCCTTAAGGTACTACAGTACAATTCACGTGGTGTGAAGATATGATCCGATGTCGAACACCATGCAAAATCTTTCGGTCAAAGGCCATTGATGTCAACCTATCCCTGGAAGTGATAAACTTGCCATTGATATATGCAAGCTTCAAAGCACTGAAAGGGGTGTTTATAAGTCAACTTCTTGGATAGTGAGCTGATGTTAACAAGAAATGAATCATCGTAGGAGGGCATTGACGTATCCCACATCTACGACCCGAAACGAAGCAAATGATTTTTGGAGGTGAAAACGGATTGATGACACAAGGTTTGGGAATGGAGGTCATGAAAAAATTAAGGTTGGAGGTATTGCAGTGGATGCGACATTAACTAGATTGTGGTTTCTCAACTGAATGGCTTCTCTTGAACATGTCAGCGACACTGAGATGGATTGGTAGCGTTAATCCCAAAAGATAGATGGTGTGAAAGACCAATGGTGAGATGACCGGTGAACGAAATAACCCAACCTGACTCAATCATGGCGATGGAGTGAAAGTGTCATGTTCAAGAGCGACCCGCTACCATAAATTCTTCAAGTTTTTTCCATTTTTCCCCAGTCATTGCTGACCAGTACCTCTTTATTTCTGTCAATCTTGAGGACGATAACATATGCTTGTTCTATAATTTTCCCTTCGGGCAAACCTGTTGCTATGTTTTAATGAGTTTAATGACAAGGATAACTCGGTCCTTTTCATGTTTACAGAGTTTGAAAAGGGACGAAAATAAAACTCCAAGAGTTCTTTTCGTAAAATAATCCCTCAAGTCCGAAAAAGGATAAAATAATAGAAAAGGGATGACTTTTCCGATCACTTTAATGAGCCAAAAAAGATAAGCACTCGACTTTTTGTAAGATAATCCCTCGGGTCTGAAAAAGTATAAAATCATACAGGAGGGATGACATTTCCAATCACTTTAACGAGCTGGAAAGGCCGACGCTCGACAACCTTTTCATATTTAACGAGTCTGAAAAGGGTTTAAAGGAGACTCGATTTTGAGGAATAAGTGGTGTCTACGGTAGCACTTGGTTTCGGTGAATTTGGAACTTCTCAAAACATGGTGAATTCTTTGAAGAGGCCGGCTAATAGGTATGTTATCAGAAAATCAACCCCTGATAGGCTACTGATCAAGAAGACTTTGAGTAACTATTTCAAACCAAACTTTTGGTTGAGGCTTAGCCTCCTCAACCTGAGAGGGTTCTCTCATTGGGTTAAAGATTTTAATTTGAGGATTAGATGGACAACTCTATGGAAAATTCAAACAACGATGTATAAATGGTTGAAATACAAATTAACAAACTTCCATTGGGCTATGGAGTCAAAGTGTGTTTCAGTACAACAGTAACATCAATTTCACATGGAAGTCAGGACATAGAAGGTTTTAACATAAAAGCAAAACAGAGATATAATGTAAAGAACACAGCCTACAAACACATGAAGGAAGTTAGAGCACCATCAACGAATTCTAAGTAACATGTGTCTATACCACTGCAAGTAAGTATATGAAGGAATCCATAAAGAAAATCAAACATTAAAACCCTTTCTGAATCTTGAGTAGTTAAACCAACTCTTTGTATTAACCTAAAAACATATAGTCACATACAATAACATAATGTGCTTGTTTCTTTGAAAATTGCCAACCCTTAGTGAATTACATCTCTTGTCATATATAGAGTTCATTACAATCTTGGATTCCTTCCTCCATCATGAGGGGAATTCGAATTTCACTTGACTTGACACCTATTGATACTTAAACAAACTATTAATTACAACTAGTTGTTAACTAACAGTCCTAGATACTTAATACAACTAGGAGTGTAAAACCTTATTATGACGAAACCACCTTAACTAAACATTGAATGCATTCTTTGACAGATGGAACCTCATGAGGTCTAATTTGATGAAGCCTCCCACGTTGTCACCTTACTGCTAATGATAAACCCTAGAAATTAGGGAACATGTTTCCCTATTTTTAGGTTTAGGATCCTTGAAAATTGGCACGTGGGACAGAGCCTTTATATTCTCATCCATGACATATTTTACGAAACTGGAGTTTTTTGTAGTCCATTCTATCTAGAACAAAAAAATCTCTTGGTTTTTTAAAAAACTGCTCTAGCTCTCCAGAATTTGTCCTTGAAAAACACGTGTAAAATAGGAAAAATCTGTTTGTGAAAAACTGCACCTATAGCAGTTTCATAGTGAAAGTTTAACCATAAATTTCTCCCACCTCATAACTAATTTGAAGAGATGAAAGAGGTTTTTGTATTTCAGTATGCTAGGAAGAAAAGCCTCTTTCAATTTTCAAAATTTAGTTCTCAGCTACTCAGGAACCCCTCTGGACGTTGACTAGGAAAAGTAGAAAACAAAGTCTTTTATGCTGAAACATGCTTTTTCAGTGGTTTCGTAGCGTAAGGTTTGGTATGTGTATATGTCTTCATTTCTTGAATTTACCTTTTGATTAGGGCTCAAACCTTCTCAAGTGATCTTATTACACCTCTACAACAACATCCCTTTCAAAATAATCCCCTTTTTCTTTCAAGATAGATCCTCAAAAACAAAATTGTCACCTTTAGCAGTTTCGTAGCGCGCTACCAAACCGATGTGTGAGTCAAAAACACAGTTTTTTTTTTTTTCAAAATTATCTTTCTTGGGATTTTTCAATGGATTCACCATATGCTAATAAGCCATACAAAACTGACATCATCCATCCAAAAACAAAAAGGTGAGTTCTACATCAAAATTGTATTAAGACTCCTCACTGACTGTGTAGTTTATTTTAGCTGAGGATGCCCTTCAGGTTTACTCAGCTGAATCTCCAAGTCTTCAATTTGCCTCTTCATCACTTTGATGTTGGGTATGAGCCTATTATTAATCCATCTGATGTATCTTGCCTCCTTAATAGCAGGGACGGTTCAAGTGAAATATTGAGCTTTTCTGCTCACTGCTTGAGGTTTTGAATTTTTCTCATGTTCCCACTCAACCTTCATTTTGTTGAAGTTGACCTTTTCAGTTGCATGACTTCTTGCCCTTTTCTCAAGTCTGGCGATTTCACACTTGGAAAGCTTCAACTTCTCCTTAAACTCCTCAAAGCTTTGTCTTTCTTCTTGAGTGCTAACTACCTTATTTATGTCATTCTTGTGCATTGGTGATGGTTGTACTGGTGATGATATTTCCTTAGCCCTAGGGCTAAGTCCTGTTTCAGCTCTTGTGATATCTTCCTTTCTTTTGAAATTTTCTCCTTTAAAATCGCTTTAGATAAAACAACCTGGAAGAAAATGCCTTGCTTAATTGAGCAGCCGCCTCACTTGAATTTGATGAAGATTTCTGATCTCTGCTCACCAACACCTATTTTTCAGTCAGAACAGAGCAGGGAACAATATCCTAGTTTTCAAGACAGATGAAGGAGAAGTTATTAAAGGCCAGCTGGAGGGTTATGGGCATCAGCAAATTCGAATTCATGGAGTTATAGGTGTCAAAAGGAATGTTTAATTCCTAGATAAGGTTGTTTTAATCATAATAAGGAGTTACACTCCTAGTTGTATTAGGTCTCTAGAACTGTTAGTTAACAGTTAGTTGTAATTAATAGTTTTTTTAAAGTGTCAATAGGTGTCAAGTCAAGTAGAATTCGAATTCCCCTCATGCTGGAGGAAGGAATCTATGTCATATAATGAACTCTATATATGGGAGAAGATGTAATGCACCAGGTGTTGGAAATTTTCAGAGAAACTCTCATATTGTGCTTTGTGTATGACTCTGTTTTCAGTAATACAGTATTTGGCTTTGCTTCTCAGGAATCAGAAGGACTTCAATGTTCAGAATGTCTTGTATTGTCCTCTTCTCATTATTTACAGTGGTATGAATGTGTGATTACTCAGAAATCACTGATTGTGCTCTAACTTCCTTCATACATTTATAAACTGTGTTGTCCTATATGTTTATGATGTATTCTCCATGTGTTGAATTCTAGATGCCCTGACTTCCATATAAAGTTAACATTTTTGTCATACTAAAACATTTTTGACTCCAAAAGCCCAATGGATATTTTCTAATTGTGTTTCAACCATTTACACTTCTTCATTTGTTTCATAGAGTTAGCCATATTATCCATTATCAAAATATTTAATCTAGTGAGAGAGCCCTCTCAGGTTGAGGAGGCTAAGCCTAAGCCAAAGGTTGGTTTGAAACAGTTACTCAAAGTCTACCTAATTAGTAGCTTGTCAGGGATAGGTTTTGTGATGACAAGGTAAACAACCAAGTGAAAGCATATGATTAGCCAAAGGGATGGAGGTGATGGGAGGTACACAACCAAGGCTCAAAAGGCTGATAGAATGGCAGTCAGAAAGGTTATTTAGTTGAACGTGGGTTCTTTTTTTTTTTTTGACAAGCTTGAACCATGGGGGAACTATGCTTGGTTTCGGTTTCATTTTTACACAAGCTCAAAACGAAAAAACTAGAAATTGAAAATGAAAATTGAAAATGGGTTCATTTTTTTAAAAGTTTGGAAACTATGCTTGAGTTGGTTGTCATGCCCTAGCGTGATGAAAGGGAGAGTCTCTTGTAACCAAATGGAAATCACTGTAGTGAAGCAGGATAACTTCGTCCAGAATAGAAAAAGGTGAATGGTGTGACAAACCAATCACATATCCTACAAGGAAACTTATCTTTACAACTAGGTGCATGTCCCCCAAGCTTCATTACACTTACCAGACTACTCATGGCTATCAGGTGGAAGGAATGAAGGTACTTTTATGAGATCAAGTAAAAGACTTGATTGGGATTTTATGAGATCTAATTAGAGACTCGACTTGGAACTTTTCTCCAGGGGTCCTTGTTTCATTTTTTAATGAGGTTGACACAAGACAATGAACTATCCTCGGAGACCCTTGGTTTCATTTTTTAATGAGGTTGACACAAGACAACAAACTATCCTCGGAGACCCTTGTTCAAAACTCATAAGTGGTCATGAAGGAGAGATCTGGTTCCAATTCCCCCAGTACATAATGTACAACATCACTGAATTGATCACCAATCGATGTAGGTATCGAACAGGTTGCCACATAATTAAAACATGGCGGGCATGATACCATTGGTACAAAAGGAACATTTAGGGAAGATGGTTGACTAGGAGCCATATTTGGACCGTGAAATGAAAGCTGGTCAATAGTGACAATCCTGCCTTCATGCGGGAAACAAATCACTTGAAAGAGTGTTGAAACAATAGCTCCCATGTGATAAACATAGTCATGCCCAAGAATTAAATTGTAATCTAAAGGTCCAGGGACCACCATCACGTTCAGATAAACAGTTTTTTCTCCCAAAGTGATACGTAACTGACGAAGGATCCCTAACGGTCGACTGGTTCCTTTGTTAAAGCCGAACAGATTCTGTATAACAGGCATAAGTGGTGGTGAACCAAGCGCTTGCCAATCAGTTGAGGAAAGGATACTCATTGATGCACCTTAATCTATAATAGTTCCAGGTACAATCACTTTACAAACTTGTACGATGATCTGGAAAGGCACATAAGAAGAAAGGCGGGATCCTGCCAGTTGATTCCAATCAAAGGAAGTGACTAGACTACTTGGAGGGGGTACCGTAGAAACGGGAGAATTAACCCCTTGAGTTATGAGAACTGGAGGATTTTCCTCCTGTCTTGATGGAACAGGTGGATTGCTCCCAAGCTTGTTAGTATCTGAAGTAACAAAAAGAACTTGAGTGGTATCATTTTCACTCTCTTCGGAAAAGGTATGATTTGCTGAAGGTGAAATCGGGTCAACTTTTGCCTTGACCTGTTGATTTGGGTTGGGTATAGACTCATTGGACTCACTTTCAGAGAGAGTGGTTTCGACCGACGGTTGATTTAAGTTAGTCGATTCATCACCTAGTGAAGGATTCAGGGAGAGTTTCCTATAACCAGATGGAAGTCGTTGTGGTGAAGCAGGACGGTTGTCCAACACTCTTTTGGCTTCATCCAAATAGGGACAATGGTGAAAGGGGTGATTTCCTTCACATAACCTACATGGAACCTTGATTTTTCCCTTCTGTTCATGAACTTTACTGTCACTAGTTGATGGTGTGTTACCAACATGATCTCTAGAGGTTGATGACACGGGATGGTGTGATCGGGAAGACCATTCTTTCAAGATCCAAGGAAAATGAGGACAATTTTGATGAAAATGGTCTCTTGTACACACTATGCATGGATATTTGACTTTGCGAGGCTTAATGAACAGATTTTCATCAGATGTTACACTCAAAGCCATGGTTTCTTGGTTGCCCTCTTGCTGAATTGGCTTCTTCTTCTTCTTCTTAGCCACCTGGTTACTAGTACCAATATTTTACCAAGCGAAGAGGAAGAGGGGGAGGGAGAAACAAACGAGGAAGAAGGAAAAGGGTCAACTTTAGGATCAACTAGAGGTTGATTTTGTCCAGTTGGAGGTGTACACGATTTCAGAGAAGTCTCGAAATTTGAACCAAGGAGGTTGAAAACAGCCATACTGGCAAGTCTATGGTAAATCCCGAAAGGGACAATGTAGCCATATAAGGAGCACCAATACTTTCAAAATAAGGAAAAGGACTAGGATTCCCATCAAAAGGAATTCCTTGATCGGTGGACTCTGGATTTATCACCATATGTTTCAACCTAAGATCAACTAAGGAATAGGGATGTTATTCGCAGTTAACTAATTTTAAAGATGCTTGGACACAACTTTGCTTTTTCAGGTTTTAAGAGTCGAGAAAAAGCTAAAGATGACTCTAGTCTCCTTCGATTTTTAATGAGCCTGAAAAAACAAGTGCTTAGATGGACCTTTTATTTTAAAGAGTCGAAAAGGAACAAAAGTGAGTACTCTGGAAAATCTAGACAGAGGGATTACCAAACCAATCACAAAATTGCAATATACACCTTGGTGATAAATTAAAGAGAAATTACCAAAGACTTACGCACGACAGACAATCTCCCCGAATGTTGTGTTCAGTGCATTGCGATCAATAAGGCGACAGACTCGGTTTCCTATGGGTAAAGGATTTAAGCCTATTGTGGTCTCCCAATATATACGCGATGGTATGGGGAGCACAAGTCCATGCTAGCACTTGTTGTATCAAGGAGGAGGAATCACCCAACCTTTAATGAAAATGATAGTTACTAGTTTTAATGACGCTGGAACACGTCTCTAGCCTAGACCTCTAGATGTGTTGCGTTAAGTTCCAAAGCATTGTTAGGTTCATTGAAATTTATTTTAAAGTTGACCTTGTTTAAATTTTGCCTTTCAATGGTTCACCGTGTGATGTTGATTTTGAAATTCCTAAAATGCAATCTACAATGATAAACAATCTTTGTTTATTTTGAGTAATGAAAATCCTAGCTACCAGGGAAAGAAGATTATAATTCTTTCAAACAAAGAGCAAAGAGCACACACTAGTGCATTTTCCTAAATCATTTTTCGCACACAAACTACAAAATGCTAAATGCAAATGCATGTATTTGTTTCCATTCCCCTTAATGTGAAAAATGCCAAAAAGGAAAGCTAAATGTAGCAAAGATCTAAAATATTTTACTCAAAGCGACATTTTTGACAATTTCTTTTTAAAAAGAGAAAGGTAGACTAAATGGCACTTTTCAATTTTGAATAAAAAATGCTTTTGACACTTCGAATAAAAACAAATCAAACCAAATACATGATCAAAATTTCAATCGACTATCGAGGGAAGGAAGAATCCACGACACTTCTCTTTTCAACACAACATGACAATTACGACACTTTTTGTACCAAAGTGACAGATCGATTTAAGCAACTTTTCGACAAAGGACTGTAAATGATGAACAAATACATAAAAACATTTACTAATCCTAACCTAATGGAGGCTGATCTATATGATGCAAGTAGGATTCAATAAGGAGGCATTGCTCATAAGCAGAAAAACATCTAAACAAAATTGAAAACAAGGTAAAAAACCCCCAATTTCTAGAATGGAAAAAGGTTCAGTCAGTCATCGCACCTGGGCTTCACAGAAACAGGGATGCATCGCAATTATCACACTCAGGAGGTGTGATGCATACTGGGTTATAGTGACAGACAATGCGATGGGTCAGGGAGCACAATTGAAGTGGGTTTTGGCTCAGATGTGCAACTATTTTCAATGAGTTAGGCTGAGCTATGATTATCAGTAAAGAGTAAAGTATAGAGGGAGTTCTTGAGAGGTTACTGAGCTACCAAAAGGGCATCTAGAATTCTTGTAATTCAAATGTTTAATTCATAAACTAAACCAGAGACTGACTGAAGCAACATTCATTTACTATGCAATTGTAGAGAAAGAGTAGTTCGAAGGCTACCTGGCTGAATTCAGGCTCTGTCTATAGTTTATAAAACAAACAATAACAACAAACAAACATATGTTCTTCCCCAGTAGAGTCGCTAATTTTTTTCGAGGAAAACTAGTGCCTTGTCGAACGACTAGTCCGCTAGGCTTGGTAGCTACCCTAGAAACAACAGATTAAAGTAATTCAACGATTTCTTCTATGTGAAACAGATAAGAGAAAGATAAAGGAACCAACCTGGAACTTCCACTTAATCCCTTGATTGATCTCTCTCTCCCTTGACAGATCTTGCAACTCCTCTCCGTACTTAACCCACTTGGAGAGTACCTGCACAAGTACAATAACAAAGAACTGTCAAAGCATCGTGATCTATTACAACATAAACATTACAGAATTAGATACATAATGAACAAATGATAGCATTCACAAATGATAACATTCACAATTGCACAATCATATGGAAGAAAACTTGAAGAAATTTATTAAATAGAAGGGAGAATTACAACCCAGTTGTCTGATCCAGCATCATCCTCTTAGCTTCAATCCCTCTTCACCTCATGAAATAGCAAGATCACACCAACAATACAATTCTCTTTCCTCAATTACAAACTATCAGCACTTCCTTGCAATTAACAATATTCCAGCCTCTGGATCTCTTAGATGATGGATCCATTTATAGATGTGTGCAAGGGTGTGAGTCATCTCTAGGGTTTGATTAGTGTCATTCCACTTGTTACAATTGGTTCCACTAGGATATTTCTTGGATCTCTTACTCATCCTTGGGCGAATTCAGAGAGGCAAGTGGCATAGGAGAAGTTTCTAGAAGATTCCATGAGCAACCACTTAGCAAACTATCTCAGACATTTGTCCATCTTCGCCCATCACACCCTATAGAAGGCCTAATCAGTATGCATCGCACCCTAGTAGTGTACCACTAAATATGCATCACAACATGCCAGTGAAACAGTCAGTATGGTTCAGTTTAGGCCATTTCTGGATGGTTTCTCAGGTGGATCTTTTGGGGAATGGTGTAATCAAATGACTATGTTATTTTAGGGTATGAAACAACTCTTTTAGGGGTTGAAGAGCCCTATTTTATCAACATATAAGTTTGGGGTTGATGTGCCCAAATATGTCTATAACACCTACTTTAGATAAACTCCAAGTCAATGCTCTTTAAGTAGAAGAAAATTTTGCCTCAACTGAGAAGTTAAGTGGAAAGTAGGAAACCACTAGGAATAGAAGAGGTAAAGAAGAAGATTCCTCCTTTGCTCGAACAAGAGAATCATTAGACCTGAAGTTGTAGGATCTAGATAAACTCGTCAGGATTTTTTCACAAAAGGGTGGAAAGATCGAAATTGAGAACAAAATTCTCTCCAAACAGAATGTTCAAGGCAACAACTGGGGATATAACCCATAGTATAGAAGGCCTCCATTGCAATTACTGCCAACGGAAAGAAAGGAACAGTCGGATTAGGTCCCTTATCCTCTATATTTAGAAGATGATCTCAATGAACAATGGTTAGATACACAAGAGACGCAAGGAAACTTATATTCTTCTTTCTCTGAAGAAGAACAGGAGAATATGGTTCACTAGGAGATCAGTCATAATGGAGAAGCAACAGATGAGGAAGATATAGATTATTATTGAAAACAGTTTGTAGAGTTCATGCTGGCACAACCACATTGTAAATATAATCTAATATATTCAAAGAAGAGGTCAAGAGAACCAGAGCAACAGGAGGAAACTACCCCCCAAACCATTCCCTCGGTACCAGATAAAGGGAAAGGTAAGTTGAATCCCGACCTTGCCAGGGTAAAAGTCCCCTTGAATAAGGAAAGAAAGAGCTTAGAGGTGCACACATCAAAGGAGACACCTATTTTGCAGAAAATATTGGTGGTAGTGAAGTAGAAGTAGAGCTAGGAGGTATAGAAAAGACCCAATATTCATTCAACCTTCAAAAGGAGCTTGAAAAGGTAAAGCTTTCTGTTCCATTGGCCGAGCTTCTAAATCCGCTTACCTATAAAGCTCAGGTATCTCAATTCATGCACCCATCAGTCTCATCACCCACCCATGATTCTCTAAATCTTCAGGAAGAGAGGCCAATGGTGGTCTTTGGTCTGCATGTGGAAGAACATGATCCTTCTACTTCACCTTTCTATATGACTCTCAGAATTCATGACCTTCTTTTGCATAATTTCATGTTGGAATCTAGAGCCTCCCACAACCTCATGCCATTGGAAGTAATGGAATAGCTTGGCTTGCAGATCACTGGGGCCTACAAGGAACTATACTACTATACTCCTTTCACTCCAAGAGGGTCAAATGCTTGGGAATGATAAAGGATATGGTGTTGAACCTAGCTTAGATCCTTGTGAAGAGCGTGGTAATGGACATAGTAGTGGAAGATATAACCCCTCATTTTGGCATGCTACTATCTAGATATTGGGGTTCCAAGGTGGGGTTCTCTATCAATTTGGATCTAACTTATGTCACCATTCCCACTTTTGGAGGAGATCAAAGGAGGTTATATACATAATCCATGTTTGTAAAAATTGTGACCTTAGCTAAAGGCTCAAAAAATTCACCAGCGTATGGAAAATAAAGTGTCCTCTTCTGTCTACTCCTAGAAGAAGATGAGTCTATCTTAGAAGAAACACCAGTCCACCTAACATGGTAGTTATAAAATCATCATGCAAGTGAAAGAAAAGTATGGAAATTATATTTTGATGGAGCCAATTCAAAAGAGGGAAATGGGGCAGGAGTATGGTTGGTATCTCCCGAGGCTGCCTAAGACCCCTCTCATTCAGGTTGGAGTTCAAAGCAACTAACATTGTGGCGGAGTATGAAGCACTGCTCCTTGGGTTACAGACTACAACAAATATGAATATTGAATGCCTAGCAGTTTATGGAGACTCTGAGCTGGTCATAAGACAAATCAGAAATCAATGCCAGGCCAAACACCCCAGACTGAGGACGTACCACAATAATTGAAAACTTCTTCCTGGCTTTTAATATCCAATTTCTGCTAAGAGAAGGAAACAAAATGGCTGACTCCCTTGATGTATCTACAAGCACTTTCATGCCCCCTCAAAATCCTCTCCTCAGATATGATGTGGAAGTCAAGTGTAGACCCTCCAGACCTAATAACATCAAGCACTGGCAGGCATTTGAAGATGGCGAGAAAGTGAAACGATTCATAGAAGTCGTTGGGGAGTTTTATAACTCCACTATTGATCAAGAAGAAGCATATCAGGAAGCCACTTCGTGGAAAGATGCAGTGGCTGGGCACAAAATTTTGCAATTGAAAGAGAATATATCCCTCACGGACTAGTCCCACTAGAAAAGATGTTTAATAAAGATGACAGAGTCTCCAAACAAATGGCTCTTGAGATGGACGATCAAGTACAAGATTGCAACATTGGATCAGAGGAGGGGTCCTAGATGATCAAGGTATCAAGAGGAATCCCCTTGAATTACAAACAAAGGAATCTATATCTTTTCAAAACCTACAAAGATATTTTTTCTTGGTATTATTATGATTTAAAAATGTTTGATACTAACATCATACAACATAAGATTCTCTTGAAAAGTGGAATGAAACCCTACAAGTAGGAATTCAGACAGATAAATCCACTATTACTCCCCTTTATTGAAATGGAGGTATGGAAGCGGCTCCAGGCAAAGATCATAGTACCTTTAAGATACTTCGAGTGGGTAGAGAATTTGGTCCCAGTCCGAAAAAAGAATGGAGAGATAAGGATATGTGTAGAATTCTGGAATCTAAACAGGGCATATTTGAAAGACAACTACCCGCTTCCCAAGATGGATAATATATTGCAGAAGGTGGTTGGTTCATCTAGAATGCCCATGATGGACGGGTTCTCTGGATACAATCAAGTGGAAGTTCATCCCGAGGATTGGGAAAAGACTGCTTTCACCACCCAGTGGGGAACATTCATGTATGCTCGCATGCCTTTTGGGCTGATAAATGCAGGGTCCAAATTTTAGAGAGCCGCGAACATAGATTTCATGGGGGAGCAAGAAAAATTCGTGGTGGTCTACTTGGATGACGTCACAGTATTTTCCAAGATTGTAGAGAAACACACCCTCCACTTAAAACTCACCTTGGAGAAGTGCATCCTAAGAACTCTTAGTTCACGCTAAGTAGGGGTGATTTTAGGGGCGAATGTTCGCCCTTTGGCGAAATTAAGGGGTTTTAAATTTTTAGTGGGCGAATATTTTGTATCATAGTACATTTTTACAAATCACCTCAAATAGCCCACCTTATTTTAAGGGAGAGGGTAAAAAAGGTAAATTTAGCCCTTGAAATTAGGAGTTACAACCTTCCATTCGCCCATTTTCAAGAATAGGTTTTATTTAAGTGAATCCTATGGGCCAAAGCCCAAATACCATATTTATAAAAGAGGTATGGTAAATTAATAAAAATATAAATAAATGAGAGGCATGGTAAATAAATAA